>LTAE01009960.1:0-10174 GCA_001647135.1 Pontederia paniculata
CGGGATCCTAGATTCAACAGTTTGTGTGATACACTCATTCTTTATACCATATAATTACCTTATCATTTAATAATTATTAAAAACCAATCTCGGGATCCTAGATTCAACAGTTTGTGTGATACACTCATTCTTTATAAACTATTTAATTAATTTTGTACTTGATATTATTTATTAATATCAAAACAGTTAAAATAAAAATCAGTTATTTAATTTAGGATACATATATTAATCCAAACTATTTAAATAATTATTTATATTTATTTAGTTATTTAGATTCATGAACCAGCCATTTTTTATTAGAATTCAATAATTAATTCATTACTCGCTAATTGCTATTTGTTATTCGTTATTAACCATTTCAACCATCAATGTATCGTCAAATATAGCTTAAGTAGTTCATAAATTTTCTGAAAATAGAAATATATAAGCTTAACCCCATATAATATTTTCTTATTGCTATTTTGTATAATTGTATTGGATTATGTTAGAACGAGACTCTCCATAATTTTCTTACTCGAATTTGAGATCCAAGGTGATATAACTTTATTGAAAGTTACGGGACATCTTAACTGTTAAAATGTTCAGAGAACATCAGAAATAACGTAGAAAGATGCAAGATCCATTAGACGTAGTTGACGGAAACCATAAAACACATTTGGACAAAGAAAAAGATGACTATAAAATTGAGGTGATCGACATGGAATTTAGGCTTGTTTTGTCAATAGACCAATCGTTCCCTAGCAGAATTCTAAAATTATGGTTGAAAATATATAATAATTATTTGTGGCAAATACTCATATTACCTTCATTTTCTGAAAATGGTCAACTTTTATTTTTTGAAGAATGTATCACAACTTTTAAATTTGTATCATATTTAACTTAAGTAATGATGATATTACCTTCTTAAACATGTATCATCGTTTTATCTATATTTTCAATCATTAAAATGTTGATCTACGATGAATATAAAAAACATTTTAGAAGAGAGAAAATTTGATATTAATCTTATATCTAACATTGTAGAGTTGACGAGATAATTTCATTATTTCCATTTTGGGATTTTATTGGAGTATAAAACATAGTTGTAGTTTCATCTCTTGTTATTCTTAATAGAGTAGATCATAATACTTCTCTTATCCGTTGCCAGATGTAAAATGGAAGATGGATTGCAAATGATGCGGTTCAAAAGTGGTTCAGTCACCTAAGGTTGAAGTTAGGTTCAAAACACTTTGGACAGTTTCGTTAAAAAAAAAACTTTAAATCCCTTAATACTTTCTCTCTCTCTCTCTCTCTCTCTCTCTCTCTCTCTCTCATCCCCCTTGATGTCATTTTATCTCAACGCATGTTTTTCCTAGACACCTCTATCCACAATTCCTAATGCCAACACATGAATAGCCTCAATGATCTTGCCTTCGTCGATCGGCAAACGCTTAGCTCCGTCCATATTCACCTTGATGTTGATTTCGCCCTAGCATCTACCCTCGTTGATCCTGCATCCATCCATTGGGAGATGCCTACCTTTGTCGACATTGACTCTGCCTCAATGCTTACCTCCGTCCACCTCTCATAACAACAACATACGAACATCTTGGATGCCTTGGCGCAAGAACATGAAAAAAATATGAGTATGAAGCAAACAGGAGGAGAACTGATAGAACAAATTTTTTGACGCATTTGATTCTTCTCTTCCACATGTTCGACCTCCTCTGGCAAGTTTTTAACATTATTTTATCCATGGAATGACTTCTTTCATGCACTAGTGAAGTCCAAGAATCATAACCATTAAGTTTGCTCAAATTTGTTTGGCTTTAGATCAGTTTTTCCATGACTGTAGGGGTTGTTTGTCCGTGCAGGCACATTGCACGATTCGACCACTATATCTTAGAACTTGGTCCATGTTCTTCAAACATCTTTTGTGTGACATTGATTGAAATCTAGAATCCAAAGTGCAAAATGGACTACATCAGACTCAAAATGGTCCACGTTCAATTGGTTGTATTCTCGCTATACGAAGCAATACAGGTCGTGCCATCCCTGATGCGAGCCCCATTCTTGGCAAATGTCTTGATGATATTGTTTGATATCATCTTGTGTTTTTTTTTTACCTTATTGATTGATTCATTGATTTACTATATAGTTTTAAGTATCCTTAATGATAATTTAGAAATGAGTTACATCCTTGACTAACAATAGGGTTAAAAATGTTGACGATTTTAATTGAATTTATGCACAAAGAGGATAGATTCCAACTATTAACGTATTCTATCCCTATCACTTATCTATTGATTGATCATTTTGTGTTTTTTTTACCTTATTGATTGATTCATTGATTTATTGTATAGTTTTAAATATCCTTAATGATAATCTATAAATGAGTTATATCCTTGACTAATAATAGGTTAAAAATGTTAACGATTATAGCTGAATTTATGCACGATGAGGATCAATCCCAAAGAATTTATGTATTTTATCCCTATCATTTATCTATCTTAAAAATGAGATAATTGTGTTTCTTATGTGATTATTGAGTTTCTTCTAGGACTATTAAGTTTGCTCAGAGACTATTGATAGCCTAACTAGTCATATTAATGTTAGGAATGATAAAAAAATCTTCTATGTATTGGTAAATGCTCACTATTATTTGTAATGATTAACAATTTAGGATAGGATAAATAAAGAAAAAGTAAAATGATTCTAAGTTAAAAACAAATTGAACTTAAACATATTGATTGATATTATGATGTAATTGATGTTCTCGCCACTAATAGTTTAATGAGACTAAAAGGAAAAATGTAAAGTTAATGAAAAAAAAAGAGAATACAAATAAAATGCAAGATTGATCATTATAACTAAGCATATTTTCCTTATTGATGTTCATATATATGTTCTATTCTTGTTTGAACTTTACGTATTGGGTCGCTTATGTGATAAGAACCTTCTTAGGAAATCTGTCCTAACGGACCACAATCAAGAGGAAGAGAAAAGCAAGAAGGAAATATGAATCAAGAAAATGGAAAATATAACAATATCAAATTGATGGAATTTAAATGAATTGCAAAATAAGATATTACCCCCAATTCAAGTCGGAGTTCACAAAAAATAAAAAATATATTCTCTCCCAGGAAGTTAGAATTCAAAAGACACAACATAACAAAATATAACATAATATAATATATCAAGACTTAGTCCTCTTATTTATAGAATAATGCTAGACCTTCTCCAAGAAAGACCAATTAAGACCTAATGGGCTAAAGACCCAAATAAACTATCTCGACAATTTAAGCCTAATCACCATAATTTTGAATTAATCCAAACTGGAGATGTTGTCTATGTCCACACGATGAGGTGGTTGTCTATATTGGAGAGTAACGATGTTAATTTATTATAATTGTGACTCTAAAGTTGGTGCAGCGCCATGTCCAAGTGTAATGAGTCTGATTCAATGGGGGTGTCATCAAGTTCAAATATGACAGGTTCAAATTTGTCAATTGTCAATTTCAAGACACATTACTCCTTTTCAAATATAACTACTTCTAATTTTATATAACTCCTCATCAATGTGGTAGTTGCTCGATTCATATCATCTTCGAATTTGACAACTTCAAATTCATGCCATCTTCTGAATATGAAAACTTTCAGAAATCATATCATTATCCGTCTTTTCAAAATGATTCGTCCTCGAATCTATGGATATTCAAATTGATAGCTTAGGGAAATGCATCAAGGCACATTGTCCTATAAAAGAAACTTAGTTGCAGAAATATCGAAAGAAAAAAGCTCACACTCCCTGGTGGTGAAAGATTTTGTGCCCATGATAAGAAGACACCTTCCTCTACGCATTAAGGTTATGTTCAACAAATTGTGCAATGTAATCCTAAAAAATAAGGATTCAACATGAACAAAATCAAATGGCTCCAAAGGAAGAAAATCAATTTGATCAACGCTAATTCTTCACAAAAACATGCAATTGAATTCCCACAAGATATAAAATATTTTAAATGATCAAAATAATCACACAAATGAATCAAAAAGCTTCCAAAAGACATAAAGGTGAATATCTTATGAAAATAAAGGGTGTTAAATCCAATGAAAACAACGAGTATAAATATATCCAAGGACAATGATTCAACATGTGTGATAAAAAAATCATAATTGTAAAAAATTAATCTTCCAAAATGATCAATATGATTATCATAAATAATCAACATAAAACTCAAATTATTAAATAATATTTTTCCAAAACTAGATAACTCAATCATGTTAGAGGATGGAAATAAATATTTGAAATATCCAAATAGCTAAATCTCAAACTAGCTCCGTAATAAATCAATTGATTTCTGTGAGTTAGAGAACTACATGAACAAAAAAAATTACATTTCCTAATGAAACAACGAGAATAATTGTCAATAAGAAATATACTACTCTCATAAAAAAATCTACAAATAAGAATCAACCACTGAAAGACTCTCTAATCTCCAAACACTAATTTTCCATGTTTATCTTCCTCCCAACTCTGATAATCATTTTCAATTACATTATGACATTCAACTTTTGCTTTCTTCAAGTGACATTGTGTAGCTATATTTTCTTTCTCGATGTTGTAGGTTGCTACACGCTCTTTAATTTGCAATTGATCTTGATATGTTTCTTGGGATGACAAGGATACTAATATGTGCTTTTTGACATTTTTGCTAAGCTTGTAACAATTGGTGGCTCCATCATGTATCACTTTCCGGTATACAGGCAAGGCCATCTCAAATATGACAAATTTGCATGAAGCAACATCACATAAAACTTCTTCAGCCTATTTCTAATGTTGAATGACACAAGCACTTATTTAATCATCTTAACTTCTTCTTCATTGTTCGACCATTGAAGTTTGTACGGCTTGGTGTGCTTCAAGGTCGGTATCCCCAACTTCTCCGCTTGCAAAGTTGACACTATTTCCACTGTCAATTATCATCCCACCAACTCGATCCATTAGAGTACAATGAGCATAAATAATATTTTCTCATTGCGACTCAATTTCAGGGGCATTGTTTTATACATATATAGAATGCAAATCAACTAAAGAATGACATATACCATTAGGATCGTCCACATCTGCATCCATATTTCGAATTCTTGCATAAAATGTCTAAAACAAGAAATTCTCACAATAACTTCATATGGTGCTCTCAATAATGTCATAGTGGTGCACTTAACTCAAATCACAGACAATAACTTTTGCACTCAAATTATCTTACTCTTTGTCTTTTATCTTTCTGGATTACTTCTTGGTGTTCTAGGCAAACTCAAAACAATGAATATGTTATAAAGCCACAATTTAGTTAAAATTCCATTGAAAATATCAATTTTTAAAATAAGATGCAACCAACATCGATATCAAATCATCAATAAAAACTAGGCTGAATGTAATATGTTGCAAGAGTCACGAATCAAGAAAAGAAGAAGAAACAACAATAGGGAATTAGTTTTGAGCCAAATACCTAAAATGAGTAAAGAATAATGCCATGAATATTTCTTTATTCTTCAAAGAATAATGTCCATATTTTTCTCTTTCAAAAATTTTCTCACAATGGCAATGTCGTGAACTTTTTTTTTCTTTTGTTTTTGCCAGTTCTCTTTTCGTTCCCTTTCTTTTTTTTACTTTTGAATAAAAAGAAATAAAATCAAATTATATATATATATATATATGATAGCAAATAAAAGAATAATTGTAATGTCTCTATTACTAGATCTATGGTTGTTAAAAATCAAAATAAAATTCTCTCTTGTTGACATTTAGAAGAAGAAGTGATTTTAACATATGATATCAAGAACCTGAACATAGACCTTGTCCTTTCAACATGACCTGTGTCAATCGGAATGGTGATGAAGCAGGTAGGAAATAAAACTGTTTTGTCTTGATGTGAGGCATGTTTTTTTTATCGAAGATGACACAGTTCCAAATGTTAACCAGAAATAGGCCGTGTCATTGAAGCATGACATGTCCTTTGGCCAGTTCAGGCATGAATTGAGATAAACTTGATATGACATTGATTATGTCACTTTGAACCCATTCCACTCTCTGTCAATATCGTCCGCTTGTTATCCAAAGTGTAAAATAGATGGGGCTGACCTCAAAAAGGCCCACATTCAATTGGGTGTATTCTCACGATATAATTGATAGATGACTTAATGACATTTTTTGATATAATTTTCTTGTATGTATTATTTGACCTTAGTGATTGATTCATTGATTTACTCTGTACTTTTAGTATCCTTAATAATGATCTAGAAATGATTTATATACTCGATTAATAATATGTTTAAGAATTGTTAATTATTTTAATTATGCATGAAGAGGATGTTCCTTAGTGAATTCAGAGATTTCTCTCGATTATTATCTATCCAAGAATTTGAGTAATTGAGTTCCTTTGAAAACTATTGATAACCTAGCTAGCCGTATTAGCGTCGAGACTAATAAAATTTTTTATGCATCGTAAAGGCTCATGATTGATTGTAATGATTGATAATTTAGGATAAAATAAATAGAGAATAAATAAAATGGCACCTAATTAAATGAACAAATTGGACTTGAACATATTGGACAAATGAGATAATGTGCATGGTGATATTATGATTCAATTGATGTTCATTGCACTTTAAGAAAAGATGTAAAGAGAATGAAAACATGAATAATAAATGAAAGCAAAACACTAATTGTTATCATTATTATTAAACATAGTTTGCTTATTGATATATATATATATAATATATATATATATATATATTATATGTTATGCGAGAAAAAATATACATATTTCATGCATTTTATTTAGGTCATTTTTCATAGTTTTGATCATTGCATGCATGAATTTTAATAAATTCTTGTGAATCAGTTTCTAAACAATTTTCTATGATTTTATATCTCATACATAAGATTTGAAGTCTGGAGCAGTTGTAACGAATCAGATATGAAATCAGAGTCAAAATCAAGCTTAAAAAGCAAATTCAACAAACTTAACACGAGTCGTTTAAGGATTCAACATGGGCCGTGTTCATTCAGCACAACTTAATAGGGCCACGTCAGTATGCAACATTGGCTGTGTTCCCTCACAGAAAACACTATTCATCCAACAAAATCAGCCAAATTTTGGCACTAATACAAGTCACAAAATGGACCCTTTCTGGAATTAAAACGGGACGTTTTAACTCGCTAAAAAGGCGGTTCGAACACTGACGAACGAGATTTTTGACTTCTTCATTAAGTTACCTTATAACCATCTCATGGATGTCCTAGGGGTTGGTTTTACACTATGAATATGACCCCTCTATAGCCCTAAAGGGTGCCCTGGAGAAGATCTTCTCATAATTCATGTGCAAAAATTATGAAGTGCTATCAAGCAATCTTTGAAGAAGAAGCCTATGATCCATCCTCAAAATCATAAAAGACACTCTAAAAAGATTTTGTTAGTCTTTTGTCTAATTTTCTAGGCTAGAATTATTATTTTGTGTTTAGGGGAGATATTGATTGAACCTCGTTAATATCTTGATTATTTTTATTCTCAACAATCTATGAACTTGCATCATATAATATTCGGATTATTAATTTTTAATTGAGTCCTTCGTTGACTTTAATTGAGAGATATTGTTGATGAATTTTCTTTGCATTTGCATTGATTTTTAGATTTTTGTGATTATTTTAATATAATACTATTTTCGGTCGCCAAAACTCGGATCCTTTTCTTCATTGAACATGGTCATGTTATGTCTGTTTACCTTTACCAAATCATAGAATGCGGGTCATGTCCTAATCAAACTCGGACCATTTTCATCTGCCATTTTCGTCGAGTTGTGCATCATTTTTTGAACACGGACCGCGCCCTGATCTAACGGGGGTCATTTTCTTATGTATTTTTTTTTTGACAATTTTCGATTGCTTATTTTGGGTCTAAGTCTGTTCACATATATCCAGTTCGAAATTTGTGAACTTTGGATTTTTAATCATCTGATCGGAGTTTGATAATTTAGGGTCTGTTGTTTATTGTATCTTAGTTTAATTTAACTAAGGATTGATTTTGTTCGAACCTTCTCATGTTAATATTAAATTAAGGTAGTTAGGTCATCTGGTTCGGAGTCCTATACCTTTAACACAACTTTTCCGTCTTAAGAATTAAAGGATTAATTAAATTGATTATTTTATTTCAAGAAATTATCAATAGGGAGATAAATCCTAATCCCAATTAAATTATCATTGTGATAATCTTTTCTCTTCATTTTTTTCTTTTCTTTTATAAGATTAATTGAAAATCTTTTACACAAGTTTCTAGATAAATATTTAAGAAACTAAAACTCATCAGTCCTCGTGGGAACGGCAACTCATACTCACTCTTTATTACTCGTGCGACTATGCACTTGCTAGCGTATTGTTATCATATTTCTCGCATCAAGTTTTACCCTTATTTGAAGTTTATATATTTAGTTTTACTAGATAATCAAGATTTTTAATATGTGTTGATGACGCATGCTATGATTGTGTGTGTGATGAGATGTATTGCGCATGACTTGGATCCAATATGAATTATGATTGAGTTTGCAATAGAGTTTGTCGAACTTTTAGTAATAGACTTTTTTTATGAATTATGTATTAAAATATCTTATTTATTGGATTCACAATTAGAATTTATATTTTAAATATTATTTTTGCAATAATATCTTATTGTAAGTACTAATCTCCATATTGATATACTTGATCAATCAATTGATAAAAAAATAAGTCAAAGAGATAAGTTTGTAATGTCTTTAGAAGAGTATTTTATTACCAGGTGGAGTATACTTTTGGGAGTTTTACATCTCTTGTGTCTTGAAATAATTGCCTTTATTTCAAATATTGTACAAGAAAAAAAACATGAATATTGATGTGAAAAAAATTCTTTGCATGATCTTCCAAGACTTGTTTAGCACATGCAACAACTGCTACAGAGAAGTATAAATAGATCTTCTAGTTAGGCAAGGTGACATGCATTAAAACATTTTTTCCCATCGATATTAGATAATTTACATGGATAAAATATAACGCTCCAAAGGCACACCTCGCCACGTGGTAGAATGCTCTTATGAAGATACCATGACATTCTTCTTTAACTTCATTTGACCAATTTGACTAATTAATATAAGAGACACATCATGTGGAAGCAATACTTTTAAAGTATAATTCCATTAAAAAATCTAGCCAAAATAAAATATCTACATTGTTCCATAATAAAAAGATATAACTATAAAAAAATTAGAAAATTTTATTGTAGATTAATTTAACCAAATATAGACTTCTATCATGTGCAAATTATCATGTTACAAATATCTGCATCACTAATGTCATCATTTATTAACTTTACTTATCATATGCGAGGACAAGAGTAGAAAAGATAATTCTCCCGTGAGTCATGAATCTCATATATGCAAAATCATAATCAATAAAGAAAAACATATATGATGGTAAGATAGGGAAAATTATGTCCGGAAACATCTAGCATGGAGTTAACTTATCCCTTGTGTAACACTGAAAGCTGATGTCTTTTTTTTAAACATAAAGTGCAATTCCATTATCCAATAAAACATTACTCAATAATATAACAAATGTAATAATAAAAACATATATGGACTCTCAAAAAGTAATTTGACATTTTTATTATATATTTTTTAGGAAGATACTCAAAAACTTTCGGATGATAATTTGAAGATCTTTAGAAAAAAAAAGGTTGATTAAATATAAATTATAGAAATTTAGAAGATGAAACCATTTTTGTAAACACGTATAGCATTGACTTGCAGTTCTTCTTGGCTGCGTTTGGAAATGGGAACCCAATTTTTCTCGAGTTCCCAATGAATAGTTGATTTGATAGATTAATTCTAATTGTGTTTGGATGAACTAAAAATGATAAATTTCACAAATATTTGGATGAACTTACGAGAACTAAAAAATAAATTATTTTTCAAAATAAATAAATTAAATAAAAAATAAAAATGACAAAAATAATCATTAACATAAGAAATATTTTATAAAAGCTTAATAAATAAAAAGATAAATTTATATACCTTAATTAAAATTTTATTAAACTTAAATATTTTTTATAATTATATTATTAAATTATCATAAAATTAAAATTTTAATATAAACTAAATATTAATA
>LTAE01009961.1:7099-17630 GCA_001647135.1 Pontederia paniculata
TGTTCGCAAGATCGGCGCCTGCCACAATTGTGGAAAACAGGGACACTTTGAGAGAGACTATCCAGATAAGAAATGGGATACACATAAACAAGGACCACAATTGACAAAAGGAAGAGTGTTCTCCTTGACAGCAGAAGATGAGCCGGAACGCGTGCCCCACATTTATGATTCGTTAAGTATGACTACAAACTTAGTTTATCTTTAACATTATTTCTGATGAAGTTATTTGCCACAACATCAAATAGTGATAGATGCTAGATTTGAGGACGAATCTAATTTTAAGAATGTTATATTGTAATACCCAAAATCTCCATCATAATAAATGGATGGCCAAGATTTAAAGATTTTTAAAAGGCCCAATCCCTCACCTATATAAACCCTTAACCACAAGAAAATAATTTTTCCAAAACCTAAAAATTCTGCCCTAGCCGTTAGATGAGTTATCTCCCCTCTTTTCTCCTTCTTTTCTCTTCTTTCTTCTCTCTCTCAAGCTTCAACCTCGGGATTGGTGTCAAGAGGAGGTGATGCAGAGGACAACGCACAGAAGGAGAGAGACAATCCAAGGCATGAGACATATAGAAGATAATTGCAAGGTATGTAAAATGGCGGATCTCCTTAGAATAGGTTTTCATGATAGATCAATGCATGTTTGGGTTTTTTATGATATTATGATTAATTTTATATGATTTTTCTGCCCTAGAAAAATGTTACATGCTATAGATTGATTAGAGATCCGTTCATGAATATAAGAATGTATATGATGTAGTTTTAAAGCCAAAAATTGTAGAAAACGTGGTAACATAGATCCCCATATAATAATGTATCTGTAGGAATGAATATGGAATTGGATCAGAAGTTATGATTTTGCCAAGTTGTAGCGTCCTTGAAGTTATGATTTTGCCAGGTGGCAAGGTCTGATTTGGGAGCGTTACATCAAGAATGTCATAATTACACATTAGAAGCATGGCGATGATAAAAAGTTGATTTTAAAAGGGACGTGTGATGACTTACAAAATTGTTTAGACAATCGCCATTTGG
The DNA here is from genome assembly GCA_001647135.1 of Pontederia paniculata. Classification (NCBI taxonomy): domain Eukaryota; kingdom Viridiplantae; phylum Streptophyta; class Magnoliopsida; order Commelinales; family Pontederiaceae; genus Pontederia; species Pontederia paniculata. The sequence continues at coordinate 8,138 of LTAE01009961.1, forward strand.
TACAAATTCGAGTATGAATTTATCTTTAAGGAGGTTATAATGTAACACTTAAAACAAATAAAAGAAGAGGAAAGATTGGGGGCAACAGTTACACCTGCCACCACATCTCCTCCTCTAATTACTCCCTCACCTCCCGTAACAGCCTTCCCCTCTCTCTCCCCCCCTCTTTCTCTCTCTCTCTCCCTCTTTCTCTCTCTCCATCTCTCTTTCTCTTCTACCCCATGCATGAATAGGCCAGCACCATGCTATCTCTTTTTCTCGTTGCCAGCTCACCATCCGACCATGAAAAACTCCCAAATTATATATCATTTAGCTCTCGGCGAGACAAGTCCATTGGTGCCAATTTTAGAGTTTTTCGATCTCTATAGATGGAGAATGATGAGCCTGAAGTATTAACCAAAAAAAGGTGACCACCATTATTTATTCATTGACGCTTGCCTTTTTCACCTACCACTTCGCTCTGGCGAGTTCATCAGACTCTGTTGATGTGTTATATAATAATAATCAGAAATTGATCATGATAGAAATTGAACCTCTTTTAAGATTCTTAGGGAATCATCATCTGTATAAGTTGTTGGATCACCGGACCTATAGAACATCACCTGAGAAGAAACAATGAGGTGATTTGATGATTTGAATTATTGATCGTCAAAGAGGTGTTTTAAATGGATCGAAAACCTTGGATCAAATTCTTGTTAGATCAAATATAGAAAATCCTAATTTAGTAAAGATCTATCAAAAGGACATATTTTGGCTTTTCATTGAATATGATAAATTAGGGCTAGGTTACTTTTCCCTTCTTTTAATGGTTTTTGGGTCGTTATGTTACTAGATGATTTATATGATTAGCGTATTTGACTATGCACAAACATAGATCTACACATAATGTGGTTATTCTATTATGTTTCTCTTCTCATATTCTTTAAGTTGGGACCAAAATGATAAATCTGTAGACATTGATACCTCAAATGCTTAATCATCGAAAAAGCCCCTATTGTTTAAAGATAGTATGAAATGATAAGATTAATGGTTGCATAGGATTGTATTAATAAACTATCTCTTAGCTTGTAAATGGTGTTTTAATATGTATCATCTTGTGTTTCTGAGTCTTGCATTCGAGATCCTTCTATATTTAAATTAAATTAAATATGCCCTAGACTCAATAAGTCGAATTATTCAATACGATCGGTCCGAATTTCGATCAGCTTATCCAATACAATCGTATTCACTAATACTACCAGATTGAAATACAGTTGGCTATACTCCAGGGCATGCATGCCTACCTAATACGACAATAACTATCAATACTGCCGGACTGAAAACCTATTGGCCAACTCGATATGGTCGTACTGACAAATACGAGTAGACCAAAAATTCGTCGGCTAAACTCTATTGTAGGCGATAATGTTCAATACGATTGATTGTATTCTCTTTTACGGTCAGATTGTATTGAGGTGACTAAAAACTATAGTCAGAATGATTAATCTTTCAATGTTCTGCACATGGTTTCTCTATATCAATTGGGAGTCAATCAATACTATTATCAATCGATTACTGGATTTCCAATCCTTTATTATTCTCAATCCATCAAACTCAAAGATACTAAGCAAGTTTCCAAGATAAAAAACAAAAATCGAGAGTCGCCATGGTAGACCTAATGCACCATTATTCATTGTTATTGTTCCTTGATAATGACTTCACCGAAGACGTATGATTTGTCCATCCCTAAATAAGGTACTTGTCATGGCTTGATTCCTCATTGACCATTGGCATTAGGTTGTATTGTTTGCATGGAGAATCCTATAAAAGTGAAGAGCTATTCCTAATGAATGAAGTTACTAAAGAAGTTGAAAAGCAACTTTCATTGTATGAACAATATTCATAAAGCAAAGTCATTGAACCACATTGAGACACTGAAGTATATTTAATCAATGAAACATATCGAACCATGGACTATATTGAATAATTAAATCACATTGAGTCAATGAAGTACATCAAGTCATTGAATCGTATTAAACTATCAAATATAATAAGATATTAAATCATATTGAATTGAAGTTGAGAAACAACTTCCCTTTGGTTAAAGTAATGTTACCAAAACAAAGTTATTGAATCCTATTGAGTTATCGAACCATATTAAATAATTGAATCATATTGAGCTATTAAATCTCATTGAATTATTGAACTATATTGAATAATGAACCCTGTGGAGTTATAAATCAAATTGAGCATCACTCTTCTTCTACTTTGTTGAGGAATAAGAGTTTACATATCAATCTTTGTTATTCATTTGTTATTAGATGTTTACTATATAATTGAAAGGAATTATTACTATTGAATATTATCATGATTTATTTTCCTAAATACTATATTGTCCTAACATGAAATTTAATTTCATTGTTATTACCCCTTTGTGACTTCCTCAATTCGTCCCCATATGAAGCCGCCCCCATCAATATGAGCCTTGCTCATTACAATGACAATCTGGATCCATGATCCATCAATAACAATATTGATATGGTTCCTTGAACCATTTATCTGTCAACCATCAAATAGACAACCCAATATTCAATTCAATCAATTTTAGTGAGCCAACTCGATAATTGGAGATTGGGGTAACCTTGGTCGGCCAGTATGGGTTACCTAAACCCTGGGATGCACTAGCTCCCATGGACTCTGAGTGAATCAATCCACCAATCCTCATGTCTGGGTCAATACAATATGGAGGGGATCAATCCCCCTAATCCCGATAGGCGCCCAATTAATTTGTCCAATTGCAATTTCAATCAATTAATACATCAAACGTTAACAATTTAACTTATTACCACTGAGCATGCAATATGTGAGCTAGATTATCAATCAATAGACTCAATACTTTAAATTCGATTTTAGGCTTCATAGCTCATGGAAGAATTACTTCTCCTGCATTTGGTTCTTGCAGGCGCAAGTTAGTGATCGGTGGTTTGACGATGTACGATGATGATGCTCGACGACTAATTTGCACATGGTTTAGGGACCTTCACTGATTTGCAAGTTAGTGATCGATTATTTTTTTTATATCAGTTGTAATATGAATACAATCTTGTCATAGTGGATTATGAGATTATTGTTGATTATGCCATTTAGACTTTCGTATTTAATAGCCTTATATTTTAATTAGTTTCTTCCTTTCTGGTGATGTGTCATTGTATCTAACCAACCATGGTCAATAATATGGTTAAAGTACATAATTGAGTAGCGTCCCAAAGGCGAATTTTGCCACGTGGCAAGGGTTGCTTTTGGGGCATTACACTTATTATAACTTGTTCATGATAGGTTGCACAACTAAAAAAGACAATAGTCCAATTACGAAGGATTTTCTCTTATTGGCGAATGATTCCACAAAATATATTACAAGTCTTAATGGGCACAATAGGGATATAGATTTTATGTAGAACATTTAGATAAACATTTGAAGACTTAAAATAGTGGGGTGGTTGTTGTAGGTGAAAATGATGAAGATGCAAATAACATGGATTATTATGAAGTGTTAACTAATATTATTGAACATCTAGGGAGGCAAAGATGGCAATCCTCTAGACGTGGGCACAATTTTCTTTCAGACACGAGAAAAGAATAATAGGCTATTGATCTAGTGACAATTGAAAGACATGTACATTTAATATTTTATTTAAGTTAACCTAAAATTTTTGCAAAAAAAATATTAATTATTTTTTTTCAATTTGTATGTTGAAATTGAAGGTTACTTCAATTAGAACCTATACTCACATAGAAGTAGTAGACCGATGCTTCGAATTTCGTAATTGTAGTTATGTAGTAAGATTTGGAGGTGGGATAAATGTGAGAGGAAATAGTTCAAAAAGTTCATTACTAAGTGAATTGTGTGCCACCCAGGAAGAAAACAAATCTAATTTGAGAAGAGAATCAATCTTTGAAGTACTGCTTAAGCCCTATGGATAATCAAATGCAAAACTAATGCAATATTTCTTTGGTGGACAATGTAGTGCTCATACTCCACCAACCCTATAGTCATATGCTGAAACTTGAAGATGATTGTGTGTATGTTTTATATTCACATTGCTTTATTTTTTGAAAAGATATTATTTTAAGTTCATTATTTTTTATTTCTTGTTCAAGAAGTCATTAGTTTGCATTTATTGAAAAAAATATAAAATATTTTATTAATTTTATAGGAATTGAAGAAATGGAATCAAAGATAAAAAAAATGATGTTCAGGTAGGGGCCCAACCTCTAGCTATTTTGTTTAGGAACAAATAAAGATGCAAAGAACTTTTTGTTGTTCTTTTTGGGAATCAAGACTCTAAGGATGCAAATAACTCGAATGCTTAATGTTACAAAACTTGAAAGGTATGAACATTTTTTAGTGAACCATTTTTTATCTGAAAATTATGAATATTTCATTATGGTACCTCAATTCATTTATTCATTTTAGTTGTGTTAAATGATTGATGTGAAAATGTTTTGTTGATAATGATTTGTTTATAAATATGTGTGTTGAAATGAATTATGATAAATATTTGTTAAAAGGTATCAATGTCATGTTTAATGCATGGATCATTTTTTTGAAAAAAAATAATGATTTTTAACGATCACTCAAGTGGTTATTAAGATTTTTAATGACAACTTTATACTAGTCATTAATATCTTTTTATGCTCAATGGTGAGCTTTAAGGACTAACACACTGGCCATTAAAATTATGTAATGCCTAGAATATGACTAGTCACTAATGTACTTCAACGATAGAAAGATTTGACAATCAAATAGTCGGACGCCAAAATATTATTGATGTCTACAATTGTTGGTCATAATTGTGGATTAATGGCCTATTTAATGGTCATAACATGGTCTTAGAGACCATATTCATTTTTATCATTAATGACCTATAACGGCCGGTCCAATTAAATCGTCATTATTGACAATTAACAACAACATCTTTAGCGACTCGCCACGTCGTTCATGATCTAAAATGACCGAAGATTTGAGATTAACAACCACTCTTTCCTTCGTTAATGTTGTATTTTCTTGTAGTGATAGTAGGGTTTTGTTATTCTCCATTTGATCCCTATGTGCACTCTATATAGAGTGTAAGGGTGGCATCAAAAGCCATGACTTATAGTAACTATGTTGTATTGTTAAGAAAGCTTTCAACGTATAAATAAATATATGTAGCTAATGAATCATATTCTTGTACTGACAACTTGACTCGTATGATATATTTGTTCATTTGCTTGATAAGTTAATTTTTTGGGGTGTAACAATAGTATAGAAAATTGATTGATTAGAATTTATATATGCATACCAAAGATGCGAAAAGGTGCTTAACGGCAGTGGTATGACAACAATCAACCTATTGGATAATGATTGAGCGATCCATTGGCCTCGTAAGTCTCCCTTGGTCAGGTGCAGGGATTTAGCGACATTGAGAATTAATGGTTTGGATCATGATTCATCGAGGATCGGGCAATAGATGGAGCTACAATATGAGAGAGATAGAGTAGAGGAAATCAAATGCTACATGGGTAGAGGAAAAAGAGGGGAGGAAAGTGGAGAGACAACGCGCTTTGGGTTCTAATTGCAAGCTCTTTTTAATATTTATTCATATTTTAGACGTCATAACATATTTATATCATAATGTACAATTGGAATTAAACCTTTGCATGCATAACTAAGTAGTTTGTTAATTCTTATTAAACATAAATAATTATATTGACTTTTATATCTTGTAGTGACTACATTCATATGACTTGCCCTTGATTAGGATAAGAAGCTTAATTAATTAGTGTTCGAAGAGAACATCTTAAATAGTTAGTTAAAGGTAAATAATAATATATATTTGTTTACTTAGTTCATATATCTACATATCTCGTTCATTTTCAGAAACATATAATATTAATTAATCAAAAAGTTTAAATTCTAATTCATATGACAATAATTAGTTGGGAATATTAAAAAATTTCGCCCGTGAACCAAAGACATTAATCACGAAGGCAGCAAATTAATTAATTAATTAATTGATCGATTCATACTGTTAGCCGAAATCGTAGTACAAGAAACGTCACGAAGATCGTGAAGCAAGAAGGAAAAAAAATTATTGTCTTTTGACAGACACTGACGACATGGCCGTCCGGCAAAGTGGACAGACGGCGTTGCGCTCCGCCCAGCGCTGGAGGCAACGTAGGTGGAACGGATGCCCGCAACGCGTCAGGTGCACTTCTTCGTGAACTCTGAAATCTTGCAAGCAGATGGGACATGCCGTCTCTGTCACCACCTCATCCATCTCATTCTTATAGGCCACTTTCCTAAGCAGTCCGGCAATGTCGGTGGACGTCGTCGACGACGAGGACGAAGCCGTCGGTTCCTCTGTTGCTAATTCGAGTGCAGGTTGCACAAGAACAAGAAGCCTTAGGTCCACGTTCACCACGAACTCAGCATCGCCCAAGGCAGCAGCAGAAAATTCAAGAAAGGACGAGACGTTGCAGGCCAAGAACTCAGGGAGGTCATCGTCGCCGCCGCCGAAGACTCGTCCGTCGCGCAACAGGGCGTAGCGGATCAGATCGACGAGGTGGGGCATTTGACTTAAGCGAAAAAAGACGGTGCGGTCCGCTGTCCATTCAGCTAAAGATGGCCACCACGGATCATAAGTTCCTCTGTTGCTAATTCGAGTGCAGGTTGCACAAGAACAAGAAGCCTTAGGTCCACGTTCACCACGAACTCAGCATCGCCCAAGGCAGCAGCAGAAAATTCAAGAAAGGACGAGATGTTGCAGGCCAAGAACTCAGGGAGGTCATCGTCGCCGCCGCCGAAGACTCGTCCGTCGCGCAACAGGGCGTAGCGGATCAGATCGACGAGGTGGGGCATTTGACTTAAGCGAAAAAAGACGGTGCGGTCCGCTGTCCATTCAGCTAAAGATGGCCACCACGGATCATACAGTGACGACGACGGAACAACGTGCGTAGAGATGCGAAGTTCCAGCCGGACGGCGACTTCGCCGGAAAAGAAGCTGTGAAGGGGCTGCAACGAGGAGAAGCCGCCTTGGATGCTTACGACGGCGTTCCCGTGACGCAGATCACTCCAATCCATGGGTGGGATGTAGACAATGCCAGAGGTGCCTTGAGAAAACTCCATTGAATCGAACCAGCAGCAGCAGCGAAGAAGAAGAAGAAGAAAAAAACAGTGTAATTAGGAGACTGTGAGGGCGAATATATAGTTGCTAATTTTAACTCGCACTCGGGTTCGTCGTCTCAATTTATTAATTTCCTTTGCTTCCCGCGGAGAGATCCCTAGTGAAATCCGAATCCAGTTCGGATTGAGAAGATCTATTTATAAGTAGGCCGAATAATAATATTCTTAACACGGGCTCCGACTTCTAATAGGATGAAATTGTTGGGGCAGAAACCAAAACACATATAGGCTTGTTTGGCTTCGCTATACAAAAATTATATAATAAATATTTAAAAATTATAAATTATTTTAAAATATAAATAATCACATATTTGGATAAAAGTGTTAATAATATTAATGTCTGTTAAAATAAATATTGACTAAAATACTAATTTTAATATTTTAATGTAATATTATATTTATAATTGATAAACTTATTAAATAATACTTTTTTGTATTTTAAAATTTTAATTTATTTATAATTTATATAAAATGAAAGGAGCAAAGTTAAGATAAATAGAAAATATGAAAGAAAAATATTATATGTTAATAATATTAAAAAGAATATGAGTAAAAGAGTAATATAGTTTATTAAAAAAATAAGCTTATTTTTTTGTCAACTTATAAGATGTTATTTTAACAACTTATAAGTACGATTTTTCATTACTAAACGTGGAGATATTTTAAAATTAACTTATAAATCGTTTTAAACTACTTATAAGCTAAGACAAACATACCCGTAATCTTTTAAAAATAATTTTATGATCTTATTGCATCCCATTCAATCCGATTGAACCAAATTTGATTATATAATATTATAAATAATAATTTAATCATATAGCATGAACTAGCAAAATGTAATATATAAACATTATGTGCTTGACGATGTTGGGTGTGCATGACAGAGTGTGTTGAACTTATGTTAAACACCAAATCAGGTTAGTGAGCTAGAGAATAATTTGTTACAAAAGTGTGCGTCATTATCTCTTATTATGGTTTCAGGTGTGCTAAACCTAATAAAAATGTTTCATCTTGAAGAATTTGATGGCCACCCTATCATCATTAGTAGAAGAGGCAATGTTTCATCTTTCTTAGTTTTCAATCTATAGTTGAGTTGTAATTTTCTGTTTTTAGTTAGTTCCTTCTTTTAATTAGTTAATTCTGTTAGATTAGTCCTTTAGTTTCAATTCACCATGGATACGACACCCGATGTTAGCTACTCGACCTATGCACTTGCAGATTTGAGAAAGCTAAGGATTAAAACTTGATTATCATCCTTCACATTTACACATAATTCAACACACTTTGTAGAGAAAACAAAATATTTTATTACCGCATAGTGTATGATACATATTCATATTACATCACCCACTGTATATCTCCTACATATCAACCCATAGCACACATTTCTTCACATCAAAGGGCTTTTCCTATGAATGAAGTTACTAAAGAAGTTGAAGAGCAACTTTCATTGATATGAACAATGTTCGTAAAACAAATTCATTGAACCACATTGAGATATTGAAGTATATTTAATCAATGAAACATATCGAACCATGGAACTATATTGAATCATTGAATCACATAGAGTCAATGTAGTACATTCAGTCATTGAATCATATTAAACTATCAAACATAATGAGATATTGAATCATATTGAACTGAAGTTGAGAAGCAAATTCCATTCGATTAAAGTAATGTTCCAAAGCAAAGCTATTGAATCCTATTGAGCTATCAAATCTCATTGAACTATCGAACCATATTGAATAATGAACCCTATGGAGTTATAAATCATATTGAGCATCACTCTTCTTCTACTTTGTTGAGGAATAAGAATATAGATATTGATCTTTGTTATGCATATGTTATATATACGTTTACTATATAGTTGAAAGGAATTATTACTATTGAATATTATCATGATTTGTTTTCCTAAATACTATATTGTCCTAACATATAATCTAATTTCATTGTTATTATTATGCCATAAAGGCTTCATAGCTCATGGAAGTTGGTTCTTGTCGAATGTAGGATCCCGAGTATATTTTGAATGATCACAAATTTGTAAGTAAACTCAGCCTGTACTGATGAACTTGTTTGAGCTGATTTCTGTAACAGGATATATTCAAGTTCAGTACAGCGGTCGACCTGAGCTAAAGGAATGGGCGTCCTAAGGATATAAGCGGTCGACCAGTATCAGAGGATTGACATGAAGTGGAGAAGCTGAGCATAAACGGTCGACCAAAGAAGAAGAGAGGTTGACCGATAACGGGGGAGTGTATATGGAGGAGGAAGGCACAGACGGTCGAC
>LTAE01009962.1:0-17629 GCA_001647135.1 Pontederia paniculata
TGAACTTGTCTATGTCCTGTTACAGAAATCAGCTCAAACAAGTTCATTAGTACAGACTGAGTTCACTTACAAATTTGTGATCATTCAAAACAATCTCGGGATCCTAGATTCAACACACTTTATTACTTGTGCGACTAATGTACTTGCTACTACGTGTGTAGAATTTTGTCGCATCACCAGGTTTATGGTGAATAAGAAAAATAAGTCGGGCATTGATAATTATTGATTTATTAAAGTTATATTATTTTTATCAATGAATGAATGTAAAATGACATGCATTAAACATTTTAAGTTTGCTTTCATCCCAAGATGTATTCATCTTGGCATTAACGAGTTTGTTTTGTCGAGACTTTTGATAGTCTATCTTCATTGTAAATACATTTCATTTCCTTATTGGAATGACATGTACAATGCATTTAATGTAACACTATTATATTTTCCTTTTTAATTGATTTACAAGCTAATACCAAATATGTTTATAGGGCAGGTGTATATGGGAGGAAGACCTTCCAAATATTGTAATAAGGAAGGTATACTGAAGCTTCTACTCAACTCAGAGAAGTGTTATTCAATTATTGTTGAGATGCAAAGGTTACAACCAATGACAATATTTTTGAAGCGTAGGACAAGCCTACTACACGTATTTTAAAAAAAGTTTTGTCTCATGTTTTTCATATCATATTTAGTTTAAATTTCATTAATTTCATCATCACATGCTTCATTTTGTCTATCATTTTACTTCATTCTAGTTTCCGAAGTCAGATTCTGCATAATGTCATGTGCTTTTATGTCCTGAGCATTTGGCAGCCCGACGGAGGAAGGCCGCAATAAATTGGAGTGAATTCAGACGTCAACTTATTAAAAAAATTTAATGTCACAATCGTGACGGAAGGTTCACGCCCATGAGCGTATACAATGATTTCTAAAGGGATTTCACGGCTAAGAAATTGATGATGCTATGCAAATTGTGACTTGCATATTTCATACTTGTGTTGAATATCATGGCACGTGAAGGAAATTTCATGGTCGTGAGCGTGTCTGAGCCAAAGAACAATGATGATTGTGATGGGCCGTGAAGGCATTTCCATGCCCATGAGCGAATCAATGAGAATGGATGATGAAGATGGGTATATTCGGTTACGACCGTGACTAACAACTCACAGATTGTGACATGCTAATCAAGAAAGAAGGTTACATATGGTCATAGACGTGACATCTAGGTCACGAACCTTGAAGAAGTTGATGATCACATAACAACTTTAGATCACGATCGTGAAGATATGCCACTATTGAAGATCTGTTATGTGCATAGTTGTGACAATTCTGTCATCAGCATGAAAACATTTCGGGATTTATTAAACTTTCATTTTTTTTTCTCATTTAAACCTTACCTTTTGGAGATTTTGACTCGAAACTAAGCCAAATATGATGGAAATTGAAGTTCTCCATGTTAAGGGTATTCATATTCGATGAAACCAACTGAAAATATATGAATAAACCTCCAAGGCCTCATTTGAGGGGTTATGCTTCAAGCCTGGGAGTGCCTAAGGTTGAAATAGAAAATAGAGTGCGGAAGAGGTGACCGTCAAGGTGTTTTAATTTTGTATTTATTGTTGTAAATCTTCTTTTTCTTCTATTTCGAAGGACGACCTTCGTGTTGTATCTTTAATTATTTTTCTTGGAGAATTTTTAGTGTAAGGGAAAACATGTGGAACCCTTGCTTTTAATAAGATTTAGTTTGTCATATTTCTTATGTATATGGATGCTATTCTTAATGTTTTTCATGAATTTTGTGAAGTTTTGACCTTTGCTACCATCCTGCATAGGAATAGTGAACTGTTAATTTTCTCTGATTTTTGAAACTGATCGATAAAATTTTGACGCATTGCATACCATGCCTAGGTGACATCCTGGAGGGGAATACATTAGGTGTGAGGTTTATGAAATTAACATCTTAGAGAGCAATAATTCATAGTTTAGGAAACTCCACATTATTGCATCTCAATTCCCTAATATATTATATTTGCATCCTGAAGAAGAAAAGTCGAGTCCATTATAATTGAAGTCTTAATTCATCTGGGGAGAGGAAATCAATACCTTTGGGTAGATCCTTATAAGAATTTGACGAAAACTGAACTTTCATTTAACCTATGGTAAAACAATTTATCTGTACTTATCTTTTTCCTTCTTAGTCCAGTGCTTGTTGTCATCAAGGATCTAAATTTATCTTTTATCTTATCCAATCTTATATTTTTGTAAATCATTTTTATTCAAAATCCAATTGGCATCTCCTATTAGTTTGTGAGGTTTGATCAAGATAAGAAATAATTCTAATGGGAACAATATTCAACTCACGTTAATTATTACTTGATAATGACTAGTGCACTTGATAACGAATACTTTTAAGTCATATTAGTAACAAAAGAGATGGAAAGGAGACAAATAGGAGTTTTGAGAAGACACAGTCAAGCAATTTCCTATTCTGTCTCAGATATCAAGGGGATTTCTCCATCATTCTGCATGCATAAAATTTTAATGGAAGAGGAAAGCAATCTCACTTCTCAATTCCAAAGGAGACTAATCCTACTTTGAAGGAAATCATTAAGTTATTGGGTGCATGTATAATTTATCCTATATTATATAGTCTATGGATTAGTCATGTACAATTTGTTCATAAGAAGGAGGGTATAAATGTGATTAAGAATGCCAACAATGAATTGATACCCCAAAGGACACTAATTGGATAGAGGTTGGATAGGCCACAAGAAACTAAATGAAGCAACCCGCAAGGATCATTTCCCTCTTCCCTTCATTGATAAGATGTTAGCGCGACTATCGTGGCATAGTTATTATTGCTTTCTTTTAGGTTATTCAGGATACAAACATATTGTTGCGGCACCTGAAGACCAAGAAAAGACAACCTTAACATATTCTTATGGTGCATATGCCTATAGAAGAATGTCCTTCAAAATGTGCAACACTCCTGCAACATTTTAGCATTCATGATGACTATATTTCCTTCAACATGTTGTGTATCTGGTGGTCTTACCTGACTAGAGTTCACCATTTGAACTCATGTGTTAAGTGATGGAGCAGTAGGGATTGTGCTGGGTCAATGTCGCAATAAGGTTTTACATGTAATATATGATGCGAGCTAGACCCTCACCCCCACTCAAATCAATTATGATACTAATAGAAGAATTTCTTGACGGTGGTCTATGCCTTCAACAAATTTTGATCCTACCTAATATGCTCTAAAGTTATTGTTTATATGGACCACGCGGATATTCGACACTTGATAAGTAAGAAAAATGTCAAACCAAGACTGCTGAGGTGGAACCTTCTCCTACAAGAATTTGACGTAGAACAAGGACAAGAAGGGATCTGAAAATGTGGTGGCTGACCATCTCACAAGATTGGAGCAAGCATCAAAGGAGTTCTGAGATGAGAAAATTTTCTGCATTATCACCATCTGTAAGATTTCTAAATTTTCTCATTCAGCTTGGTTTGCATACTATGCTAATTTCATTGCAGGAAATTGGATTTCTAAGGGGATGAGAAGTAAAGAAGAAATTCTTCGCTGACCTAAAATTTATATTTGGGAAAACTTTTAACTTTTTCGCATATGTGAAGACCAGGTTATTCGCAGATGCGTGCATGAGGAGGAATTCGGCAAGATCTTTAGTCACTGCCATGATCAACCAGACGAGGGCATTTTGAACCCAATCAAACAACGGCGAAAGTGCTGAAATGTGGATTGTACTGGCCAACATTATTCAAGGATGCACAAGAATATTGGAAGTGTTGTGACCAATGTCAACGATAATGTAACATCTCCCGCAAAAATGAAATTCCCTTAAACAACATTATCTTTTGTGATATATTTGATGTTTGGGGGATAGATTTTATGGTCCTTTTCCCACATCATTTAAGAATGAGCATATCATGGTGATTGTAGACTATGTGTATAAGTGGATTGAAGTCATTGCTACACCCACTAATGATGCAAAAACAATCACATTTTTTTTTGAAAAATAACATCTTCACACGCTTTGAGATTCCTAGAGCAATCAATAGTCATATGAGACACACATTACAAATAAACTCTTTGCTAAATTCTTGAATAAATTTGGGGTCACCCATAGACTGAGTTAAAAGGAATCCTATAGAAAACTATTAACACTCCTAGGAAGGATTGGTCACCCAAGTTGGACAATACTCTATGGGCATATAAAGCAACATTCAAAACACCCATAGGCATGTCATTTTATAGATTAGTGTTTGGCAAATCATGTCATCTGCTTGTGCAGTTGGATCATAAAGCTTATATTACCTTGAAAAAGTTGGATAGGAGAGATTACTGAAGCTGAATGAATTAGAAGAATTTCAAATGCAAGTCTGCGAGAATAATAAGTTGTATAAGGAGAAAGTTAAAATCTGGCATGATAGACAAATAAAATAGATTGAATTCTTACCCGGTCAACAAGTGCTCCTATACATTAACTACTAGGACTTTTTCTTGGAAAACTTGGGTCAAAATGGAGTAGACCATATATAGTCAAAGGATGTTCACTTAAGGTGGTTGTTGAACTACAAACGCTAGATGGAACAAAAATATTCAAAGTCAATGGACATAGTGTGAAGCATTATGCAGGTGAGGGCTATAAGCCACAAGTCCTCATGCTGGATCTTCTAAAACTTTGATCATAACTGAGGCAAGTGAAGTTAACAACTATAACTTAGAATTATTCTATCTAAACTCTTGTCTCATAGCCTTTGGATCTTAATATCTTCTCCTTAAAGTCTCTTTATCAAATTTTGGAGTTTAGGAGTCATCCATCGATAGAAATGAAAATTTCACCACCATCAAGATTCATGAAATATCTGTCACAATTATAAACTATGATCTCACAAGCCGTGACACGTGAGTGCACCCAAGTCTATACATCTTATTCTACTCATGTCGTGACAATTGGACACGATTGTAAGCACATCTGACTAAAACTTTTACTCTTATTTGACGCCTGATCTCATTAGCCATGACACCTGATCATGGTCGTGAATGCACTTGCTCATAAAACCTGAACCCCTTCACAAGTCATGACAACTAGTCATGACCATGTTTGAATTCGATCCTCACAACATGACTTACGTCACGGGCCATGATATCAATCTCACGACCGTGACCTGCCAACTGTGACACCTTGTCATGAGTGTGATCGGACTAAACCCACAAATCACAGATAATATTTTTGAAATATACTCATCATAGCCGTGACACTTGTGTCACGGGCCATGATGCATAGTAATTTAGTCATATTTTTCATATCATTTGCACCCATTTAGTATATATTTCACTTGTTTTTTATTTTCTAGAGTGAGAGTCTACATAACTATTATTTTTGTATGTCTACGACACTCAATGACTCATCGAGAGAAGGCCACCAAAATCTAGGCTAAATTTGGAGTTAGAAAGCTAATATAAAGATTTCGGAACTTCGATCATGGCCTTGATAAGTCTATCACGGGTCGTGACATCAACAAAGAGAAAAAATCATATTTCGGTCATGGTCATAACAACTCTGTCACGGGCCGTAATGACAATAAAAGGAGGAACGTTGCTTCGGTCACGGTCGTAATTTCTAGATCACAAGTTGTGACTTCCTGAAAAATATGTTGTTGTTTGGTCACGTCCGTGTTGCGGGCGTGACACGCTAAATTTGTTCGATCACGACCGTGACACTTTTGTCATGGGCCGTGACACATTATGGAGAAAAGACAAGTGTTCGATCACAATCATAATTTCCAGATCACGGGCCGACACATGTGCAGCCATATATACACTGTTCGGTCATGGCCGTGACATTTCTATCACGGACCGTGACGTGAATCACGCCCAGAATCAGTGTTCGTTCACAACCATGACATTTTTGTCACGGGCAGTGACAGTGATCGCCATGCGCGATTTCTGACGTTTTAAAGGTTGTTTCAAGTCTATTTTCAATGGTCAAGATCTAGTTAGGATTTTGATCTTCCCCTGAATGATTTCCATCAAGTCTAGTGAAGGTCTATAAGTTTAAGGTAAAATTATATGCACTGAACTTTACATCAATATTTGACCTTCTTCCCATCTGATTTAGATTGATAAATTAATAGAAGAAATTTAGATAACTTTCTCACCTTTTCAAAGAATCAAGAATCGCATCAATTAGATATTTGTGCAAAGAGTTGTGATTAAAATAATGAAGATCGGTTGAACCCAATATAAAGGTCGATCGACCAACCTTATCATGAAAAAATATTATTTGAACTTCAGTGAGATATTTGAACTTCTTACCATCGGTTGTGGGTCGAGCCATGAATACAAAAGTTGTAGATAATCTTGTTAGCTTTTCACAAAATTGAAAATCAACTCATTTAGACATCAATGCGAAGAGTTATGGCCAAAATAGTGAAGGGTATATTTAAAAAAACTGTTGTAACGGTTAGTTTTTTGCCCAAAAAGAAAGCTATGGTCATATTGGCACAAGACACTTATAAAAAGACTTACAAAGGGCTAGAATGAGTTGAGGCTTCAAGGAAGACACAAGTATTAAATGAAAATCAAATATTGAAACTTCTTGAGCTAAATTGTTGAATCTTCTCTTTTCTCTCATATTCTTGTCTGTGAAATTATAAAAGTGAGATTGTAAGAGACCACATTATTTGTATTCTTGTGAGAAACTTAACTCCATTGTTAGAGAGGTTCACACATAGCCTCTTGAGCGAAGAAAAAGTATGAGATTGTGAGAAGTGAGGTGTGCCTCACCTCTCGAAGCGGAGAAAAGACGGTGTGGTATAAAAGATTTTCTTTCCTATTGAAAAGGAGGTGCTAGTAGATCTCCGACGATCTCGAGGTCGAGATGTCGGAGCGAGAACATAGGCCAAGTGGGGCGGAAACTCGCCAACGACCCTTGTGTCTTGTGTTTGCATTTCTATCTTACTTGATTTACTTATTATCTTGCTTTCTCACTTATATCATTGTTGCACCTGTTCTTGATCGAGGGATTTTGTATCTTGTATTCTCACTTATATCATTGTTGCACTTGTTCTTGATTAAGGGCTTTTGAATTGAGCTTTGCGATAAATCAATTTTGAGCTTTCATGTTTATTTTTATGAAATTGGTTTAAAGTTTTATTACACCAATTCAACGCCCCCCCTTCTTCTTGGTGTCAAGTGATCCTACACTAATCCTCATATGAATTTAATTAAACTGAACTTTCATTTAACCTATAATAAAACATTGTTTATATCTACTTACTTTTCCTATCCTGGTCCAGTGCTTGTTGTTTGCTACAAAAGTTGTGATAGCGTAACAACGAAAAATGAAAATTAGTTTGATAACTAACAAAAAAAACGATGGATTAGCAGTGACATTGTTTGACACTTGACGATCATTTAATGATGCCTTATCAAATGGTTTAGCGATGATTGTTAAAACAAGGCAACAACAAGTTAACGAATCACTAGCGACGACTTAGTGACGGTATGTCGATGAATTTAAAAACAATGACAGTTAGTGATAACATAAGGACGGGATATAGATGGATTACTATACAACGACAGATAATCTCGCTAATAGCGATGTTTTTGTTTCATCAAGAAATTGTCTCTAGTTTGTCATTAAATAAAACAATGACAGTTAACGACTGTTGGGACAATTATTTCCATTACTGATGTGCATTATTATTGTAATGAAGATAGCATGCTTTTCCCACGTCATTTCAAATTCTTTGCTCAAAATTTCCTTTTATTTTATTGAGCATTGTGATATTAATTTTGGGGTGCAAAATGTCATCTACATATAGTGATATTATTACAAACTTGTTTCCACTCTTCTTGAAGTACACATAGTGATGCAGTTAGTTTGCAATGAAACCAAATTGAATGACCGTCACATAAAACTTTATGTACCATTGGCGTGAAGATTGCTTTAAACCATATAATAGTTTTTGCAATTTATATACTTTATTCTCTTGTCCTTTCACCTAAAAATTATTTGGTTGTCGCATATAATGTCTTCACTCAATTCTCCATTAAGGAAGGTTGTCTTAACATCTACTTGGTGTAATTCCAAATCCTTAAATGTGACTGTCGCTAAGATGATCTTGATCGATACAAACTCAACTATTGCGAATAGGTTTTTTGAAAGTCAATTCTTGGTTTTTTAGCATAACATGCAATAACAAATATTGTTTTATCCTTATCAAAGGTACCATCAATTTGATACTTATTTTTGAATACACATTTGTATCCTATGGATTGCCTATCTTTTTGCAAGTCACATAGCACACATGCACAGTTTCGATCAATTGAGTCTTATTCATCCCCCATGACAAGTGTTTATGAATTTGATTCTTTAGAAGTCATTGCTTCTTCATAAGAAATAGGATTTATGCAATCATCTATATCAATATCAATGGAATAACAAAAAATCTAGCATAATCACATATAATAGTTCAAGTATGTGAGTTTCATCGCCTGCCTTTTATTTCTAGTTGTACTTGTAGATTGTATGGGTTCATGCACTTCTTCAAAAGGTATATTATCATGTATAGGTTCATTTTCCACTCTTGAACTTATGTTTAATGTGTCTTCTTCGGAGTCAACTTTATTAACATCGAGAATAGTCAAAGGTTCATTATCTTCTTATTTCTACACATCACTCTTTTCATTTTCGAAAAAGATGGATTTCATCTCTCTATTATCCTTTTTCCTTGTGGAAGTATCTGTATCATTTGAATTTTTCACTATATCCTATGAAACTGTGTGCCACTATTCTAAAGTTTAGCTTCTCCTTAAACTGACTTGGAATTAATACATGTGATTTTCATTCCCACTTTTGGAAGTGACTCTATAATGTTTTATATCTCTTAAATGTTTCATAAGCTTTAGATTTTCTTTTAAAGATATAGACATGAGAGAATTTCAAAAAATCATCAATGAATGTTATAAAGTATTCCATATTCGTGTGTGTAGCAACACACAATGGACCAAAAATATTAGAATGAAATAGTTCTAATATCTCTTTTGACTTTATTCCCATGGGAAAGGGTTTCCTAGTCAAATTTTTGGCCAAACAATGTTCACAAGACAATGTCCTTGCAATTGATATGTTAAATACATGCTAAGTTCATTTGTATTACTTGTTCCATCTTAGTTTCTCTTGGGTGTGCTAATCTCTTATATCAGGAGCCAAAATCCGATAAATAACACATGGAATAGTTGAAAATTATATTCATTTATTCATTATGGTTCACAAAAAGATAAACTAAATCAAGATCAGGTATATATTTTCCCATGGCCAAAACCTTATTGTTCCTTCCAATTGATACACGACCCTTAAAGAAACGAATTTCAAGTCCCTCTTTTAGAAGCATAGGGAAAAAAATGAGGTTTTGATAGATGCTTGGTGCATACATTACATTGTGGATCACCATGATGTTGTCCCATAAATCTAGCCTATGTGTTTCAACACCTTCAACATTTATATAGGTGTTGTTCCCCATGAAAATCCTATATTTATCTTTCTTCAATTCCTTGAAGTAAATCAGGCCTTCCTTAGTCTTCGCAATATGGTAGGCCATAATAGAGTATATCCATCATCCTTAAACCTTGTTATCGTAACATTGCACTTGACAATTCCAACAAACTAGGGGTTGTTAGGACCTTTTTTCTATGGGACATTATTTTGTTCCGACTTTTTTCTTGTGGGACAACTATCTTAGTACTAACAAAACTTTTGGACTACTTCCTATTAGGACAAGGGATTCTTTGATGGTGCATCTCTTGATCTTCTTCTTCTTTAGCCTTTTTAGTTTCAGAGAATTCATATTTCTTCTTGCTTTTTGCCATATTTTGTTTTGTGACTAGTTCAACTAGCATGTCGGTTAACAACTTAATAGTCTCATTAACTCGTAGGGACAAGCTATTGAGGACAATCTCCACTTGTAGTGTTTCTAGTAGGAATGTGCTAGCCATGACAATCATTATGTTCACATGATATGTGACATTATCACTCTTATTTTATAAGAATTATAGTTATACATAAGGATTTGAACATTCGTATTCTTCCTAGCATCATACCTTTCTTCGATTGCTTTCCATAGATCATAGGACATCTTTTCAGTTTCAAATATTCTAATAAGACCATCATCCATGTGAATCAATATGAACGATTTAGCCTTCTTGTCATTTCATTCACAATGCTCTTTTCCTTTCTCATTTGCCTTCTTGTGTTCGTCACTAGCACTCTAAGAGAGTTTTGGAGAAGAGAATATGATGGAATCATCTGGGTTTTTGTGCATTAGTTAAAACCAGATTTCTCTGCTCCATATATCATATTTCGCACCATTAATGTATTCCAAATTGGCCATCTAGGATACAATAATTTTATATGTCATTTTGTTTGTTTATGTCAACGACAAAAGATTGTTTACATGCAAAAGTGTTAACATCGGTGGGAGAGGTTGCTCGCGATTGGGGATTGACAGCGTGTGATTATTGCAGGTTGACGAAAAAGTGCACGTTGTTGTACATTGCAAAGGCATCTGGCATCATATGATGAAATAAAAATTTTGGTAGAATCAATGCCACGGGAGATAGGGAATTGAACTATGGAAGCAAAGTATAAGAACCTATGGTTTCAATGTTATATTGATTGAAAAGCGCTTGGGCGATTCAAGGCCTCCCAACCAATGAGTTATTCTACTTACAATTAAGCCCTTTAAATAATGCATATTCAACCAGAGGAGTCCACTCCAACCATGCTTTATCCGCCATCAATGCTAGACAATTTTTTCAATATTATCCACTTTAAGTTTGTACAATTATCTTCTACCGATAAATGGTTGATTGTTATGATTCAATGAGCACAATTGGTCAACTATAATATGATCGTTCCAAATTAAATGAAGTATGTTATTAGGTTGTCCCCTCCCTTTTCTATGATGAAGGGGTACCAGCAGCCCTTATCCCCCTCCTATCTCCAACAATGATGAAGGTGAGCGACGGGGGAGGGGCAGTCACTCCCTCCCTCTCCAACAATAGGAAGGGGGCGTCGGACGATCCTTGACCACTATCTCTACCTCATTGATCACTACTCCTAGTCACCCCTCAAGCCTACCACCAACCTCCACCACTGTTATCGAAGAGCCTCCCTTCCCCTAACTCGAAATTGTCCTCTTTGTCACTAGTGACAATGGGTTCGGCGATTGTGTCTCCGCTACCTCCAATGCCGAGAGCTCCCTCTCATTCCACCCGCCATTCTTTTCAATCTCGGCTGCAAATATACAGTGACAAAGATGGTGGGGGTCTGTAATGGGGGCCCTATAAATGATCCAAGTTATCATCAAAGAACTTGACTTGCTCGTCGTGGAGCTAACATCCATGGTCGTCGAGAGGAACTTGCACTACAACAAAAATGCATATTTGGGGTGGTCAAAACCTCCCAAAATATGCTAGGACCGCCTCAAATCTGATTTTTGAGGCGGTCAAGCGGCTGAATGAGGTTGTCAGTGAATCGATGGTTGCAAAGGGGGGTTTGGGGTGGTCTCCCAGACCGCCCAATTGGGGGGGTATGGGACCCTCTCAACTGGGGCGGTTTGGCAGACCAAAAATTAAAAATAAAAGAATTATGCATTCGCAATTCCACAAATACAATACACATTCATGTTCACATAATATATATTCAAAATAGAAATTAAACATGCAATTCACATCGACATTAAACCACAAAACATATAATCCACACATACTAATTTCCATCTAATAAAATTTAAGCTCCTCATGGCTAGCGTTCTCGACCAATGCTTCTTGCACTCCTCGTTGTTGCATGCTCCACCACGTCCGAAACAAATATCACTTTCTTATTTTATTGGTCTTCTTACTTCATTGATCACCACCTTCTACTCTAATTTGAATCAAAATATACACGTCAACATATAAAGAAGTTAGCAATATGAATTCGGAAAGATAATAGAACTCGTAATTAATAAATTAAGGTCATGTATAGATATATATATATACATATATATATATATATACAAACTCAACTATTGCGAATAGGTTTTTTGAANTTGCACTGCTCCAGGGTGCGCTTGGTGCTGGGCTCACCCTGCACTGATTCCCTGCGCACCTGCTACAGGGTCGTGCGGCGCCACCCTGCAGCAGGCTCGTAAGGTCGCCCGCGCGACCCTGAATCAGGGGCGCAGGGTTGCCTGCACGACCCTGCAGCAAGCGCGCATGGTCCAAGTAGGCACGCGTCTGCTGCAGGGTCGCCGCCGCCGTCACTTGTCGCCGGAGAAGAAAGAGAGATGAGAAGGTGGAGAGAGAGGAGATCCGTGAGAAGAAAAGGCGTGCAAGAGAGAATATGGTAATCCAAGTTTACCTTGTCACTTCATTGTTGGAGGAGTTGCCCGCCAGAGAGGGAAAGAGCTGGCGGCCTGAGAGAGAAGATGAGTAAGGAAGAGAAATCGTGGAGAGAAAAGGGAGAAAGGGGGCAGGGTTATGTTAATTTTTTTTGGGACAGTCTTAGACCCTCCCAATTAGGGTTGTCTGTGAGACTGCCCCAAATTTTAGGGTTATTGTAGATGAGTTCGACGCCCATCCACAAACCCTTTGGGGTAGTCTGGGCAGATCATCCCAATTGGGAGGATCTTTTCAAACCGTTCCAATTGGGAGCGTCTCAGACCCTTCCAATTGAGGCGGTATGCCCAGACCGTCGCAATTAGAAGGGTCTCTTCATACTGTCTCAATTGGGACGGTCTCAGACCCTCCCAATTGGGAGAGTTTCTTAGATCCCCTCAAAATTATGACTGCAAATTCTCCAATTTCTTGTGGTTATATTTCAACTCATTTATTTTATACTTAATTAATAAAAAAAGGAAGCATATGAAACTGGGCATGTAGAAATTTGACCATTTAGAACAGTAAATAAAGTTTTGGACTCTATTTTGGTTATTTCATAAATATTTTTTTTCTCAAAATAGAGTTTAGTGACTAGAGGATAAACTTTATAATCTATTTCTACCGGTATTTAAATTTAAAATTTAGCAATTGGACATGTATTCTTAATATATCTTTTCCTTTCATCTAAAAAAATATTTAATGTTTAAATATCATATCATATTTTATTTTTAATATTTTGCTTCTTTACTTTTGTTATTGACATTAAATTATTTTTATTTTAAAAAATAATTAATTTTGTCATCATTTTCATGACAATATAATATTTTTCAATAAATTTAATCATATGTATAAATAACATAAAAATTGTTAATTATGATTTGAAATGGTTGCATGCATCTAAGAATGTAATTATATCTTCATATCTATTTATGTAATTGCATAATTATTAACTAATTCAACTTCAATATTTATTAAATTTGTTAATCAAACTATTATCCGCTATTCACTATTTCTACCCATTGTCAACTATTTAAATTCTGTTTGACACGTCAAAATTTTAAAGTTTAAAATAACATATAGAGATTTGAGTTAAAACTTTATTTAAACGTTTAGTAACCCTAAATAAGAGTTTAAAGTATAAAACTTTATAAACTACTGTCACTAGAGTATATAGATTAAACATTTAATTCTAATATAATATTTTTCTTCTTATATAAAATCACTTTACTCAATGTTTAAAGGGTTTAATGGAGGTGAAACACCCCTCCAGGTGTTTCACCGTGAAGCACCCATGTGATTGACCGTCTATTTTTGAATATGTGATTTAGATTAAAAGAGGAGAGAGAAAGTGGTTATGTTATTTTAGTTAGATGATTTTAAGTTGTTTTAAATCTAAACCACATATTTAAAAATAGACGGTCGATCACGTGGATGTTTCACGATGAAACACCTGGAGGGGTGTTTCACCTCCATTAAACCCATGTTTAAATGTCGTGTTTAATATTTTATTTTTTATTATTTACTTCTCTACTTTAGTTTTGATTATTTTTTCATTATTTAATTTATATAATAATTTATTTTAAAAATAATAGTATTATCAAATGCTACATAAATCATTTATTATGTTGTAGTATATAAATCTTATGCATATAATAATATAATTTATATGTTTGTATCTATTCATGCATTTTATAATTTATGTCATTTTTTGTTATTAATTAGTCACCATCATATTTATCACACTTTATTAAATTTAATAATCAAATCACCATCTACTATCCATAATATTTAATTATTATTTTCAACATAGATTTATTAATTAAATTGTTGTTCGCTGATATTATTTTCTATTTGCCACGTCAAAATTTTATAATTTAGGATACTGAATAAAGTTATGATCTAGTCAAAAATCTATTTAGTCATTTGGCAAAGATATTTTTAGAATAGGATTTAGAGATTAGAGTATAAAACTCTACATTGTTCTCCCTATTTTATATAGGTTATAGTTTGGAAGATGAACAATTATTCACTTCTCTACTTTTTTTCTTATGCACATGAATTGATTTTGATAATTTTATTTTTAAATTGATTATTTTTGCTATTATTTTTTATATATAATAATATTTTATAAAATATATTATTTTGAAAATAGTAAATAAATTACTTATTATGTTATAATGATAAATTTTATGCATATAGTTATATTATTTATCCTCAATCTATTTTTTATTTTACTTATCAATTAATCCAATCTCTATATTTACTACACACTTTTATTAAATTTAATAATAAAACAACTATTTGCTATTTGCTATTTGCTATTTATTAATATCTAATCGTTATAGGTTATTCGTTTAATATCTACTCTATCCATTATCCGCTTTAATATCACCAATTAGTGCCTAAAAATATTATAAACATTGCTAAACAGAAATGTTTTATAATTTTTTAAAATATATTTTTATACAAGACAATTTATTTTTTAGAAAAAATATTTATTAATTCGATTTTTTTCTTAATAACATGTTTTTTTTAGCCAAAGAAATATTTTACATAAAAAATCGAAGTCGCTTTTCTTTTCGGTGGACAAGTGGAGTGTGCGATTAAATAAAAAACATGAGTGAGGAGAGATGATGACTTGCACATGGGTGGGAGCTACGAGAATTAGGTGATGCAGCAAAGACAAATTTCCATTGGTTTTGTTTACAAGTTCAAACATAAAAATGAAAAAAAAAAACGATTTGTAGTATTTTCTTGTTGGATGCTTTCTCTCTCTCTCTCTCTCTCTCTCTCTATATATATATATATATATATATATCTTTTCGAAACTATAAGATTTGTTAATTGTTATTTTTTTCCTTCCACTTATTTTAATACCCATAACTCTAATAAATTATTTTCATTGACGCGCGGCTATTGATTAAATAATCAAATAATGTATTTATAACAGCCAAATTTGAGATCTGTTTGGTACGTATCTGATTATGTCTGGTCCCAAACACCTGCCCGTGGAGCCCTGGATAGATTCCTCAGTGCCGCACGTCTTGTTATTTTTTACTTCACAAACAAAATACTCGATACACAATAAAAATAAAAATAAAAAGATTAATTTATTAATGAGGGAAATGTTGAAAACGTACTTAGTTAAATAAAATGGATGACAACACATTATATTTTATAATGAAAAGTGAATCAACTATCGAAATTTTAAACAATTGCTAGTTTAGAAAAAAGAAATTTGAATTTTCTTAATTTACTTTGGTTAGGACTCTTAAAATAATAATTATTTTTTTATATTTTTATGGAGCAAATATTCTGGAAACATTTATAAATTAAAATTTTAATCTTTTTAATAATTTACTTGAGACTCTTTTTAAATGATTATTAGTTTATTACTTTTTATTTTCTAGGGGAATGATAATTATAAAACTAATAATAAATTTAAATTTAAATTTTGAACCTTTGTATTATAGTTATTCTAAAGATATCTAACACATTACTAATATAATAATTATTTATATTACTTTTCATTAGTAATTAATGTGCCAATTTTTCTTGTTCTTTTTAAGTTGAGATTCTTTTAAAATAATAATTATTTATTTATTTTATAAAAATAATTATTATACACTTTTTTTGGTGTGACGCGCGGAATAAGACTTTGTTACTTATATATAGACAAAAAAATGTGTAGTGCACTTGTAGAGAAAGTGTCGATACCTTGTGTATAAGTGAATAATGTTCATAAAGTGTCGTTACTTTACTAAAAAGTATGCTATATGTTCCCTGCCATATATAAATATATTTGTGTGTGCGGGCGTGTGTGTGGATAGATAGATAGATTATTACCTTAGATTTTTCACCATAAAATAATTTGATATATTAGGATTTTATAAATATATTTGTTTATATTATTTTAGGTTTTCAGGAAAAAATCTCCAATAATCATATTAATATTTAGAATTTTATTTTCTTCTTAATTTACTTGAGTTAGATTTTTTTAAATGATTACTTTTTGTCTTACCCTATTTAGTGTTGTTCTGATGGATAACTAATTCCAAAGATATTTTTTTCCTAAGTTACTTAAATTAGGACTCTTTGTAAATAATTCTGATTTTATTTTGGACTCTTACCTTTTAATAATTATTTGCTTGAATTCTGTGTGATGTGGTTACTTGAATTAAGACTACTTATAAATAATTCTTTTTTATTCTCTTTAGGACACTTATTTTTTTAAACAATTAGTTATATGAGTTAGTTGTTATGTGGTATGTGATTGGCAAAAGATAAGATGAAATTTTATCCATATTCATAACTAAAAAAAAATACTGATAATTTTTTTGATAATTTACTTTTTATTTAAGCTCATTATCCATAATTCAGTTGTGGTATGAGTTGTTATTTTATCCATAATTTTAAATAATTTACCTTTTATTTATCAAAATTTATTATTTAAGCTATTTTGATTTTTATTTTAAAAAATTATGGACGCGACATGTGGCATAGGACATTGTGGATGTGACACGTGAGCATAGGACTATTTTGCTTATATATATAGAAAAAATGAAGGTGCTCCCTAACTAAGTAGGGAGCACCATGTTATCTACATTTTCAATCGTATAATACTAAATATATGGTGGATAGATTTGTAAGATATGGATGACACTAAGAGGGGGGTGAATTGGTGTATAAAATTTTTCTACTTTTGTTATGCTAGACTAGTTAGATTATACGTAACGGAAGCACATAAATTCAAGAGCAAAACAAATTGAGTGAGAGAGAGCGAAGGAAAACAAACAAGCATGCAAACAGAAGGTTTGTTGACGAGGTTCGGCCGAACTCCAAGCCTACGTCCCCACTCCGGTCTTCTCTCACTTGAGATCTCCGGAGATCACTGACTCCTTCTTCAAGGGCGAAGGCTTCCTTACAAACTTCTCCTTTCTTGCATGAGGACAAGGAGACAACCTCTTACAGAATCTCTCAAGAACTCTTGGTCCCTTCTATTCTGGATTGTTCATTCGAATCACAGAAGAAGAACTAAGACTTTCTATCACTCAAAGCACTCGCTCAGTGTTTTTTCAAAGTTACTTCTCAAGACTCTTGGAATTACAATATATACTCTGCACTAAAGACCTAATTCTCTCTCTCAGAAAATTAGTCGTTAATGCAAGTACAGTACCTTCA
>LTAE01009963.1:0-17627 GCA_001647135.1 Pontederia paniculata
ATATATATATATATATATATATATATATATATATATATATTGTTGTATATTAAAATTAGAAAAAAAATGAAAATATTCCCTAATTAAGTAAGGAGCATCATGTTATATGCTTCCTCAATGGTAAGATATTAAATCTAGGTTGGATGTTTCGCTCTTCTAAATATATCCACCGTAAATTTAGCATCCTACGATTGAAAAGATAAGTAACAGAGTGTTCTCTAGTTAACTAAAGAGTACCTTTATTGAACTCTATTAATTAATAGGTTATTTATTTATAAAAAATTAAGAAAAATTGGTTTATTAATTTGAAATATTTAAGTATGTTTACCATTTTTTTATATATCACATATTTCTACACAAAAAATAATATAAATTATTATAAGTATATTACAAAATTGGGGGTTGGCCTCAACGCATCAGAGTACTAGTTTGTTTTCAGGACTTGAGCATTAGCACATTCGATAAGTTGTTTCGTTTCAGTTAATACAATAAGGATTGAATGTATGTTTGGATATCTTAGCTAATATTATTGATGCATATTTTCTAGATTACACTATTGGGCAATGAATCTTATCAAGACTTCTGGTCTTGAGACATTATGCACTAAAAAGGTTTCTTTGAAACAAATTAACCAAGGCAAACATAGACAAATTACTACGAAATCTTGTCGTCTTCGATATGATTTAATTTCCATTATATTTTTGTCATTGCATATTTATATTTATGCATTACGAGAAAAAGAGTAATTGCACACATATGAGTTGTCTTTTTCCACCACTATATTCATGAGAGATAACATCACAACTATATGGATCAAGGTTTGTCAAAAAGGCAAGCCATAGTTCTCGATTTTGAGAGGACTTTTATATTGATAATTGGAGAGGGCCTTTTAATTCGAGGATGATGTCTCTCACCAAAATCATTCATCATGTGACATCAAAAATAACTAAAGAAATATAGTGTAACACTTACAATTTTAATTAAATCAAAATTAGTTGAATAATATTATTTTATTAGATAAATTTTAAGTTATTTAAATAATAGAGTGCTATTCGTTTTAAATTTAGACGAAACTATAATAAAACTCCTATAAATATACTTTCAGAATTTGTTTGGATGATGAGTTAAATGGGATGGAGTGGAAAGTTATAGGTTTAGAGGGGAGAAAACTAACCCATTTTTAAATATCTGGAGAGAAAGTTGTGATGGATTTAACATCTAACTCAAATTCAAACCATCACATAATTTTGGATGCATTTATATTTTTTTATTACAATTTTTCTTCTTTATTAGTTAGCAATAATGATGATATATCTTATTAATAAATAATATTTATTTTTCTAAGATATATTTTTCATATTTTTACTTTTTCAACTCTTTTTTGTCTCTTAGTTCTCGTCCTACATTATTCTCTTGTATATTTAAATCTTTTATCTATCATATTTTCTCATTTTTTATTTCTCTTTTTCGTTGACATTTTGATCAAATCTTGCAACAAAATTAGTAACAAAAGATTTTTTTTACTCCTAACGTGGTGACACCCTGGTGGTGACTCTCTTATTTTACCTCAACTTAATTCGATTTTTTTCCTCTAATGTTCTCACCATTCAGCATTTTTCCTCTCTTGAACCCTCCAACTAGTTCTAAGAGAACTAATGCAAATTAGAACAGGATAAGAAGTAACTAGATCAAATCAATTTATGAATATGATTGCAAGATCAAAAGTGAATTCGAGATTGAATGTGGAATAGATTTCAGAAAAGATTTCCAAACAGAAATGGAAAGATAAAGATTAGATTGCTTAGCAGGAAAGTTGAAGGGCTAACCAAACTTGGTAAGATCGATATGTTTCAGAATTTCTTTTTTGAACTTTCTACCAACAGAATATATTTCAACCATTTTTTCCCCTTTTCTTTTTCTTTTTTTCTTTTGAAGGACTATAAGGGTAAAACTTCTCTTTTTCTGGATGTTCCTTTTATTTCCACTTTTTTTCTATTTTTTCGGATATTTTTTTAGAAACTGCAAAAATAACAGACTGATTTTTTTCTGATCATTTCTAGAATCGGATTTTCTTTTTTTTTTTCAGATCACAACTAAACTACTGGAAGAAGAAAAAAAAGATCTAGATCTAGATGCTGGCGGATGAATATAGTTTTTTTTCTAAATATTTGAAGGCAAATAGAATCGGAAAAAAAGATAACTAGAACCAACTGATACGATACTCAAGAACAATGCTTTGAGTGATTAGAACAATATATGATAATGTAGAGAAACGAGATCAAAGCGAGATCAGGCAACGGAATATCAACCTCAATATTATCAATGATCAAGCAATCGATATTATAAATCAATGGATTTAATCACAAGTTTACCTTGTAATTAACAAGCGGAAGTACATGAAGGATATGTTGAAGGAATTCTCTCACAGCACAAGCAATTAAGAAAGAATTTAATTCATTCAAAATTTCAAATAATATAAACAAGCATTATTTATAGGTTCCAAAAGACTCTCTTTGACGAGGAATAGGACCCTAACTTAGCCTACATGTAAAGGACTCTTATTTCCTAAAATGACAACTTAATTCCTATCAGGATTCTAAACAGAATATTTGGTCCTAATTAATTTTAAATTTATGAATTAAATAATTCAATCATGGATTGTTTGGGCCTCTTCATGTGGAGACTCTTCATGCAGCCCAATTTGAAATATATCAGAGTCTTCAATCCATATTGAAGATGTTTCTCCACGGTAGTCTGAATTTATTTCGCCCTCATTCTTGTTTTTGGACCAGTACTCAATCGCAAAGGTTCTTGACCATATTTAACAACAACATCTTGATATTCAAATGAATTCTCTTCCTTGTCATCATGTTCCATAGTGTCATGCTTAAATATGGCAGGTCCAAATTTGATAACTTCTAAATTTGTGTTATCTCCAAATTTGATAGCTTTCGAAATTCATATACAAAAGTGATGAGAGTTTAGGAGAGAGAGGAATGTATAGAAGAGAAAAATTGAAGAGAAATTATGAGAGAGTTTATGAGAAAGAAATAATAGAAAGTAAAAAAAAAAAGAAATATATTAGGGGAAACAAAGACGTGAAATAAGAATAAAATGAGATAACAAAAACTATGAGAGATGAAGAAGAGTTTTCACACAAAAGTGCAACATCCTCGGAAAAAGAAAGTGGTGAAGAAGTTGAAAAAACAGGGAAAAGTCTGATAATTCTAAGAACTTTACATATAAATATCCAAGAAAATGCTGAAGAACTTCAAAGAGAGAATATCTTTTATGCTCGTTGTCGAGTACAAGATCGAACGTATGGACTAATTATTGATAGTGGAAGTTGTGTCAATGTACCAAGTAAGTTTATGGTGGACAAGCTTGGCTTACGCACGTTGAAACACCCCAAACCTTATAGACTTCAATGGCTGAATGGAAATGGCGAGCTAAAGGTTACCAAACAAGCATCTATTTCATTTTCAATTGGAAGGTATATTGACGAGGTGTTTTGTGATGTCGTGCCTGTGTAGGGATGCCATATTCTACTTGGGAGGCCTTGGCAGTTCGATCGTCATGCCACACATGATGGCTACACAAATCGCTATAGCTTCCATAAGGACAAATGTCATCTAACACTTGTGTCATTACCACCACACCAAGTATATGAGGAACAATTGCAAATAAAGAAGTTCATTGCTGCATATTATAAAGAACCTTAGAACATTGTCAATGTTCAGCAAACAGAAAAAGAGAGTGTGAGTAGAGTTGAAAATAAGAGTGAGAAAAAAAATATTGGGCACAACGAGAGAAAATGAAAAGAAGGTGAGTGGAGAAGATTAAAAAAAATTAGTGCTTTATCAAGAGTGAGCGAGAACGAAGTAGTTTGTAGCTCATTGAGATCGATGATCTTGTTAGTATACAAGGAGTTCCATCTATCTAACACTAACTCTCATTTGTCTATTGTTGTTATTTATCTTTTACAGGAGTTTCAAGATGTCTTACCCGAAGAAATGCCTTCAGGTCTGCCCCCATTGAACATCAGATTGGCTTCATTCCAGGTGCCCAAATACCAAATTGCCCAGCTTATAGAAGCAATCCTGAAGAAACAAAGGAGTTGCAAAGACAGGTAGAAGAACTTCTTTCTGAAGGATTTTTTCATGAGAGCATGAGTCCTTGCGTTGTCCCTGTTTTGTTGGTGCCAAAGAAGGATGGGACTTGGCGAATGTGCATCGATTTTCGTGCGGTAAATAAGATAATGGTAAAATATCGACACCCTATCCCTCGTTTAGATGACATGCTTGATGAGTTGCATGGTTCTACTATATTTTTTAAGATTGATTTAAAGAGTGGGTACCATCAAATTAGGATGAGGGAAGGTGATGAATGGAAGACAACATTTAAAATGAAACACGAGTTATATGAGTGGTTAGTTATGCCATCGGACTCACAGATGCACCTAGTACTTTCATGAGATTAATGAATCATATTTTTCGTGCTTATATTGGCAAATTTGTTATTGTATATTTTGATGATATCTTGATTTACAGTAAGAGTTTGACTGATCATGTTGAAATTTAAGATGTGTGATTGAGGTTTTGAGAAATGAAAAGTTATATGCTAATATGAAGAAATGTCACTTTTGCATGGATAGAGTTTTTTTTGTTGGCTTTGTTGTTAGCTCTAAAGGTGTAGAGGTCGACGAAAAGAAAGTCAAGGCAATCAAAGAATGACCTACACTGAAGTTAGTGACTGAAGTACGAAGCTTTTATGGATTGACTAGCTTCTATCACAGATGTGTACCGAATTTCAACACTTTAGCTGCCCCATTGACTGAAGTGATTAAAAAGAATGTCAATTTTAGATATGGACTGAAGAGCAAGAGAAGGCTTTCAACACATTGAAAGATAAGCTAAGTTCAGCTCCTTTACTTGTCTTACCTGATTTTTTTAAAAAAAATTGAAATCGAATGTGATGCTTCTGGAATTGGTATTGATGCAGTTCTGATGCAAGAAGGAAGACCAATTGCGGTCTTCAACTATCCCACATATGATAAGGAATTGTATGCATTGGTGAGAGCTTTGGAGACTTGGCAACACTATTTATGGTCCAAGAAATTTGTCATTCATTCTGATCATGAATCCCTAAAACACTTAAAAGGACAAGGTAAACTTAATCGACAACATGGTCACTAGGTTGAACTCATTGAAATGTTTCCTTTTGTGATCAAATATAAACATAGTAAGGAAAACATTGTTGTCGATGCATTGTCATGAAGGTATACTCTTATCTCATTGTTTGATGCAAGGTTTTTGGGTTTTGAGTATTTGAAGAAACTATATGAGAATGATTTTGATTTCTCTCTTGTGTTCAAAGCTTGTGAAAAGTTTGGTTTTTTTACAGATGTGAAGGTTATTTGTTTCACAAGAATAAGTTTTGTGTTCTCCAATGTTCTATGCGTGAATTGCTTGTTAAGGAATCACATGGGGGAGGATTGATGGGACATTTTGGAGTTTTGAAAACTTTAGAACTTCTGAAAGAGCATTTCTTTTGGTCTCACATGAAACGAGATGTGCAACGAATTTGTGAAAATTGCATAGCATGCAAAAAGGCCAAATCTTAGATTAAGCCTCATGGACTTTATATGCCCATGTTCGTTCCTAGCCACCCTCGGACTGATGTTTCTATGGATTTTGTTATGGGATTGACTAGGTCTAGGAATGACAAAGATTTTATTTTTGTCGTTGTCGATCAATTTTCAAAGATGACACACTTTATTCCTTGTCGTAAAACTAATGATGCTACCCATGTTGCATATTTATTCTTTAAGGAGGTTGTGCGTCTACCTAAAACCATTATAAGTGATAGAGATGTAAAACATTTTAGCCACTTTTGGCGTGTTCTGTGGGGTAAGCTGGGTACGAAAATACCATATTCTACCACTTGCCACCCACAAATTGATGGACAAACTGAGGTAGTAAATCGAACCTTGGGTACTTTATTGCGTGCTATGATAAAGAAAAAATTGAAGTTTTGGAAAGAATGCTTGTCATTAATTGAATTTGCAAACAATAGGACTTTGCATACTTCTACTAAGTTTACTCNTAGGACTTTGCATACTTCTACTAAGTTTACTCATTTTGAAGTTGTTTATGGTTTTAAGCCACTAACCCCATTTGATCTAATCCCTTCACCGGTGAAAGAAGTTGCTAACCTAGATGGCAAAGAGAAGGCTGAATTGGTTAAGAAGATTCATGAAGATATCAGGAAGCATATTCTTCACAGGAATGAACAAATTGTTGCCCGTGTCAATAAAGGAAAAAAGAAGATTACTTTCCAGCCCGAAGATTTTGTGTGGGTGCATCCAAGGAAAGAGAGATTTCCTCAAGAAAGAAAATCAAAGTTGCATCCACGAGCGGATGTCCTTTTCAGATCCTAGAGAAAATTAATGATAACTCATACAAGGTGGATTTGCAAGGTAAGTATCAAGTGAGTTCTACTTTTAATATCACATACTTGTCTCCTTTTGGTGTTAGTGCAGATTCGAGAACGAATCCTTTTGAAGAGGAGGGGAATGATATGAATTTGGAAGCTGCCAAATTTGGAGATAACACGAATTTAGAAGTTGTCAAATTTGGACCTGCCATATTTGGGCCCGACACTATGGAACATGATGACAACGAAGAGGATTCATTTGAATACCAAGATGTTGTTGTTGAAGATGATCAAGAACCTTTGCGATTGAGTACTGGTCCAATAACAAGAATGAGGCGAAACAAATTCAAACTGTCGTGGAGAAACATCTACAAACTGGATTGAAGACTTTGGATCAAACTCAACTCCTTCATATATTTCAAATTGGGCTGCATGAAGAGTCTCCACATGAAGAGGCCCAAAAAACCCATGACTGAATTATTTAATTCAGAAATTCAGAATTAATTAGGACCAAATATTCTGTTTAGACTCCTGATGGGAATTGTGTTGTCATTTTAGGAAATAAACGTCCTTTACTTGTAGGTTAAGTTAGGATTTTATTCCTAAACAAAGAGAGTCTTTTGGAACATATAAATACTGCTTGTCTATATTATTCGAAATAATTTTGAATGAAGTAAATTCTGACTCAATTGCTTGTGCTGTGAGGGAAGTCCTGCAACTTGTTCTATATGAACTTCTGCTGTTAATTACAATGTAAACTTATGATTAAATTCATTGATTTATAATATTGATTGTTTGATTCATTGGTAATCTTGAGATTGATATGTCACTGCCTGATCTCACTTTGATCTTGTTTCTCTTGATTATCATATATTAATCTCTCTCAATCCTAATTTTTTTTCTCATTTTCTTTCTTTCACCTAAACTCTTCTCTCTTATCTTTCTCTCTCCTAAACTCTCTTCACTTTCTCTCTCCTCTACTTAATTTCATATCTTTCTCTCCTATTTTTTTTCTCCTTTTCTTTCTCTCACCTAATTAAACTCTCCTCTCATATCTTCTCTCTCCTAAATTCTCCTCACTTTCTTTCTCTCTTAAACTCTTCTCGCTTTCTCTCTCCATACTTTCTCTCTCCTCTACATAATTTCATATCTCTCTCTCCAATTTTTTTCCTTTTCTTTCTCTCACCTATACTCTCCTCATTTTCTCTCCTCTACTTAATTCCAGATCTTTCTCATTCCTATTTTTTTTTCTCCTTTTATTTCTCTTACTAAACTCTCCTCACTTTTTCTCTCCTAAACTCTCCTCGCTTTCTCTCTCCTTTACTTAATTCCATATTTTTCTCTCTGCTATTTTTTCTCCTTTTTTCCATCTCCCAAACTCTCTTCTCTCTCCCATATCCTCTCGTATCTTTCTCTCTTTCTCTCTCCTCTACTCTGTTATCTTTTTCTCTCTTAAAACAATCTTATCTTTTCAGAAAGAGCAATCGAGCCGTCAGAGCCCTTACGCGAAATCATGACCTTCAAAGCGAGCAATGCAACTTTAGCTTAACTAGTTACGGGCCATGATATTCTATTACGGGCCTTAACGACGAAGGTCACAACCACGATGGAGAAGTTACAACCTTTATAGTAGCAACAGTTTAGCAATTCAACGCGTTACGAGCAATGTGTTACGAGCCATAACATAGCAAGTCATAAGGCGTATTCATGCATCACAGTCATCAGGTACAACACAGAGGTTACGGGTCGTGATGTTCCATCATGGGCCATAAGTATGGAGAATTTCCTTTAAGCCGCTCGACCTACATTCGATTTATGAGTCATCATAAAGTTATGCAAATTGATATTTTCGTGGATTTGATAAGATTTGACGTCAAAAAATATTTCTAATGATCCAGGACATTAGAGTTTTGATTGAAAAATACTCTTGAGGATTTGGAAGAGGTTTTATGGAGGTTTTCATCACAACCATTGGTGGAAAATCATTTTTGATCGAAGGGCTTGCAGTGGAATACTATGAAACCCTAATTTGGAGAAAGGTATAAAAGGAGACACGAGATGAGATTCTAGAAGCAGAATAGATAACAACATATAAAGAAGATTCATACAAAGGAATGAAGAGAGAGATCAAAAGCCAGAGCCAGACATTGAAGAAATTTGCTGAGATTAAGGAGAAGGTTATGTTGAGATTTAAAGTTTGATTCCTTTATTCCTTCTTCTTATGTTGGGAATTATTCTTTTGTTTTAATCATTTCTATTAGGAAGTTTGTGAACCCTATTTTAGATTGAAATTTAGTGAATTATTTCTTTTGGAACATGATTGTTATTCTCTTAATGCTTTTTCTCTTCGTGGTGATTATTCAATTTGATTATTGACTATTTAGCGTAGTCAAATTCTATTCTTCTAATTGTAAGAGAAAATTGACCTTTGAATTTAAGTCAATCAATTCATGTCATAATCAGAGTACTCGCGGAGATTCTGGATTGTGTGGCTTGTTGATTGGACTTGCTTAAGTGGTCAACAATTTAAGAACTACAACATTAAAGTATCTTAAGTTTAGATTGATTAAGGGTGGATTCGTTTGAATGTCCCGATTAATCGGAATTCAAGATAGTTGATTGCACATGTTTAGGGGATCATACTTTAGGCAATTTTTAGTCCATTATTAGATTGAATCTGTGCTAAATTTGATCCAATCTGAAGTAGTGTTGAGATAGAGACCCTAATTTCCCAACCTTATCTGGTTTGATCTTATCCTGTTAATCTAGTTAGTTTATTTTCTTTTTCTATTATTTGGATATCAATTGAATTGAATATTTTCTTTATTACTCTAGAATTAGATAAGTCTAGGTTATATTAGTCCTCGTGGGTCCGATATTCTTACTCCTTTCACTTTATTACTTGAACGACTAGTGCACTTGCTAGTGTATTTAGATCGCATCAACTTTTTGTCGTCGTTGTCGGTGATTAATTGTTAACTTACTTGTTTATTTTTATTAGTTATTAGAGATTTTTTTTTGTTTTCCTATTTTTAGTGTTGTCTCAGTTTTCATGAGATATCTATATACATAACTTTATCAATTGAGCACCCTCAATGGCGAAGAAGCAAGGGAAATCAAAGTCACAAATTGAGGACAAGAACAAAATTTCAAAGCAAAATGAATTCAATGGAGAAACCCAATTTGAGCAGTGTAGAGCATCATCGAGTCATCAACAAGGAGACACACCAAAAATTATTCAAGTTGGAATCAATTTGCCTGAACACAGTGCTAGCAAGCCATCTTGTCAATCTCAAGAAGAAGACATTTCGATGGATCCGCTGCTTACACATATGGTGGGCATGCTCTTGAAAAAAGTCCTGCATACAAGAATAGTACATCCAAATTATGGAGAACCATATTTCAGAAATTAAAGGACACAAATCAAAGACAAGTGGTGTCCCTAAATTGTCAATAGAGTCAAGGGTCAAATCGGAGGACATGCTTGGTCAAGTTGTTTTTATAATTCAGCACAAATTTACCTAGGAAGACCAACTGGTCAACAACTTGGAAATCCAATTGACACATCTAAAAGATCACAAAAATGTGATTGACAATCGCCCTCATTATCCTTAGCCAACAGAATTTCAACTCAAATTCGAACACATGGAGGTAAAATTTCAATTAGAGAATCAAGTTGCGCAATTGTCTTCTCCAACTGCAGCATCACAAGAAGTTGTTAAGGGGCCACTAGCTATCATATGTACATGCTACAAACAGAACTTTTATCAAAGAAGGTGGCGACCTAGGAGAAGGTATTATAAGAAGAGATGGACTACTCAGTGGAGAGTGAAAGAGACAAGCGAATATATCATTGAGGATGAAAAAGTCTGAAGGAGGAGCTCGCATTTTAAAACTCCAATCACTACAGCTTCATCTCATGTTCATCCACCACCACATGAGGAGAGAGTGACACCATCTGCATTGTCATCACCACATCATCAGCATCACCATCAAAATCATATGCACCAAGTTCATCCAAACAATGGCGACCAAAGAGCCCAACTTCAATTCAGCTAGAGGAGAATTTGAAATATCAGAACAAGGGCAAAGCAAAAATCACTACAGAAGATTACCAAAAGCCAAAGACAATTGGGTGCATCATCACTCACAATTCCCCTCATTTGCAACCTTGAACATCAACTGGAGGCGTCGAGTCTACAGCGTTAAATAAGGTCGCTTGTTGGGAGGCAACCCAATTCTCTAATTTTTCGTATTAGTTTCATTAGATTTTAGTTAGGTCAATTGTTTTAGTTACTCACAGATTTCTTCAAGATTTATTGTGACCAAGCCCTAAGTGAAGAAATGAG
This sequence comes from Pontederia paniculata, assembly GCA_001647135.1. Classification (NCBI taxonomy): domain Eukaryota; kingdom Viridiplantae; phylum Streptophyta; class Magnoliopsida; order Commelinales; family Pontederiaceae; genus Pontederia; species Pontederia paniculata. The sequence goes on from LTAE01009963.1 coordinate 10,785, forward strand.
TCAATTCTGAAGACAAATAAAATATTGCAAGAGCTTCTAGTCAATACAAGCAAGCAATCATCTCCAACAACAAGTGGTGTCTTTCCTCAAAACAATTCCACTCGAGTAGCAAATCAACCTAGAGTCCTGGTCAAGTCACCAAGGCGTCTAGTTGCCTTAGCACCTCCCTTCTGTCCTATCACGGGCCGTGACATCTTGTCACGAGCAGTGAGACCCAAGATTATACCCTATAAGAAGCCATCATAGCCAACAACATTCAGTAGCACACCATCACGGGGTGTGATAACATATCACGGGCTGTAACATCCAGAAACTTAGTTCATGTTCAAAGTTAACGAGCCGTGATACTTCCATCACGGACTTGACCGTAGCAAACGTTGTGAGCCAACATTTTGCCACGAGTCGTGACCTACTGTCACGAGTCATAAGTCTGAATTTGATCACGTATAAGCTACCAATTTCCCAACTTACGACACGTCATACAGGGACGACATTTTAGGTCACATACTTGTCACGACCTGTGGTCACCTATCACGGGCCGTAAGTCCTCCTTAGCAATCGACCAACATCAGAAACTACTCGACCCACGGCCCGTGAAAATTCATTACAGTTGTTGTAGTATCCTAAATAATAATCTCTTAAGTAATTAATAATTAAGAATTTAAATCGAGTTAATTACTCTAGTTGAAATTAAGTTTGAGTTAATTATGGTATCTATATATGTCTTTGAATTATTATCTAAATTAGGAATTTAATTGAGTTAATTTCTCTTTAAGTAATCTAAGGTAAATTACTTATATTGTCAAACTTGTATTTATGGTTAGTTGAATTAATCAAGAATTAAGTAAACTTAAGGTAACTAATTTAATTAGTTCTAAGCTAATTCATATAACTAAATAATTAATTTATTTTATAATTTCTTCACCTAACCGACTTATTTGTGACTATATGAACTCAATATATTTGGTTATCTTCTTGGTCAAAGATGTAGCCAATCATATCACTTTAAGCTTTAATCTTATCAACACAAAAAAAATTACCGACATATGAATTGTCACTTCCTATCTATATATATACCTGTGGTGCCATCTCTTAGAACATTTTCTGAGACCTAGTAGCTTAAAGAAACCGTGAACACACCATAAGGGAAGAGTTGCAAACTTAGAGTAAGGTGAAAAGAAAATAAAGGGTAACTAGCTAAGTACAAGGTATGTACGGATGGATCCATCTAATTTTATTTTTGTGATGATTTAAATTTTTTAATATGAAGTTTAAACCAAATAATTAAGTTGTTTGGATTTACAGAAAATTGAATTAAATGATATAAGTTTATGAAATTAATGTGTAGAACACTCCATTTAGATGTTATTTGTATTGCTAAATGTTGATAATATGAGTAATAGACTTTATAATGCTTCAAAAAATTATGAAACTTCTCTGGATTGACCCCTTATAAGTCTAGTTTCTACAGAAGAAATAATTTTCTTAAAATAAAATGTAATTAGAGAGTTATTTTTTAATTAGTGAGTATAGATCTAACTGGCCGAGATGAACAAACAAACCTAATTGAAGATTGTACCATAAACTGTGCGCATGAAGATAAAATGTGAGACTATTATATCTGCAAATTTACAGAGCTAGGGTTCCAACCCAAATGGAATGACCTAAAATCAATTGTCTAAATGAGTTATGAGGAAAACAAGTGATACCTATCAGTTTTCAAAATAACAGTTTGAACACTAGATTATCTATAATCACATTATTTTTTGTAAATAATCACAAGATAGAAAAATCTGAAGTTAATATATGTTAAATTTTTTCGAGTCTACTTTCAAACAAAATTTATTTCATTGTATTTGTACTTCTGTAGTGAAAACTAAAAATGGAACTTTCATTGTGTATCAGTCTGCCAAAAAGTGTAGTTGGCTAAGTTGGTCAACTAGTTATCTTAATTTATGTTAATTATCCACTTCATGATAAATTATGATAATTTGGATTATTTGTCATATGAATACTTACTTTTCAAATGAATCATTTTGAAAGTAGAAATTGTCATGAGTAGATAAGAATAAGCTATGCATCATAGTTTGATTTTCCATTTGTATTGATCAAATGTTTCAAGAAATGGATATCATGAAAGGTTACATATTTGATTAGTTGTGAATATTGAAGTTTGATGCATATTTCTGATTAATTGTGCTTTATGTGTTTTCTATGTGAATTTTGAATTTATGTGTGTATCATGTGATCTTATGTGCTTCAATGAAACTAATAAGCGAAAGATTATGTGGCACGATAAGGGTAGATTTGAAACTAAGTGCCACAAGGAATAATCTTGGGGCCACCTCTAGAATTCATCTATCGGGATTCCAAAGTAATGAAATCACTATGTAGCTCAAATGAGCAAGCCTTACGGGGCAATAGTCCAAAGAGAGACCTATGGGACACCGATATGTGATGTGATACCGGTCGAATTGAAACTAAGTGCTACACGAAATCATTTGTGGGGGCCACCTCTAGAATTCATCTATCGAAATTCCTAAGAAATGGAATCATTATATGGCTCAAATGAGCAAGCCCTACAGGGTAGTGGTCCAAAGAGAGACCTATGGTGTACCTATATGTGTTGTTATACCGTAGTGCCAGCGATGAATATGATAAGTAAAGATAATACTTGAAATGAAAATATATGAATATGCCATATGATTTATATATGAGATCTTATTTGTTTAGAATATGTCTTATGATTTATATATGAGATCTTATTTGTTTCCTAAAAGAGAAATTGAATTATAAATTTGTGTATGGAATTTGATATCCTGCTTATATGAATGTTGCATTATGTTTTATATGTATAATTTTTATGTGCATTCGTCGATATGTGGTATGATACCATAGTGTCAGCAATGAATATGATAAGAAAGATGATAAATGAAAAGAAAAGATGTGAATTTGAGATATGATTTTGGATGTTTTAATTATGAAATTTTATGTGTTTCTTAAAAGGAAAATTGTGAATTATGAAACAATATGTGTAAGGATTGATCATGTTTAAGAATTTGCTTTATGTTGTTTTACGGATAATATGTTATGTGCAATTGACATTTGAAATTTTCAAATTCCATTATAAGCATTTAATTTATTTATTGGCCTTACATACGAGCCTTTGCTTATGGGAGAAATACCATATTTTTCCCTTGTACTTGCATCTTGCATGTAAAGAGATGACGAGTGGTGGTTGATGCTCATGACGCTATTTTGCACATGGAATGAGTTCTGAATGGATAGAAAATCTTCTATGGTTTATAGTACTTTTGGATATGTTGCTTTTGGACATGTACACCATGTATTTATATGTTTATATTATGGTTATTGTATCATATGTGAAAAAAATATTATAAGATGCGAATATGATATATTTTGACTTTTTTTGTTTTATCCTTATGATACATGTGAATTTTAGTTTTGTAACTATGAGATATTATGAGTATTAGTTTGTTATTTCTTGTGGGTCAACTATGATGGTCCGGACTCTCGAGATACTTGAGAGAATTGGAGAAGTGACATATCGACTTGCATTGCCTCCAGTTTATTCAAATCTTCATAATGTCTTTCATGTGTCGATGTTGAGAAAGTATCAATCTGATATTTCACATGTATAAGAATGGAAGAAACAAATGTTAAAGAGGATATGACTAATTATGAGGAACAACCAACTGAGATTTTAGAGTATCAAACATAGTGATTACGAAACATAGTGATTCCTGGTGAAGATAGCATGAATATCATCGTGGACAAGAGACCACTTGGGAACTCGAGAGCGAAATGCTTAAAGATTTTCCACATGTGTTTGGTAAGTCCTTAGATGTTTAAATTAGAGAATGAATTTTCTTTTAAGGGTGGTAGGTTGTAATATCCTAAATAATGATTTCTTAAGTAATTAACATAATTAAGAATTTAAATCGAGTTAATTACTTTAGTTGAAATTAAGTTCGAGTTAATTATGGTATCTTTATATGTCTTTGAGTTATTATCTTAATCAAGAATTTAATTGAGTTAATTTCTCTTTAAGTAATCTAAGGTAAAATACTTATATTGACAAATTTGTATTTATGATTAGTTGAATTAATCAAGAATTAAGTTAACTTAAGGTAACTAATTTAATTAGTTCTAAGCTAATTGATATAACTAAATAATTATTTTATTTTATAATTTCTTCACCTAACCAACTTATTTGTGACCATATGAACTCAATATATTTGATTACCTTCTTGGTCAAAGATGTAACCAATCATATCACTTTAAGCTTAAATCTTATCAAAAAAAAAATACCGACATATGAATTGCCACTTCCTATACATATATATATGTATGTATACCTTTGGTGACATCTCTTAGAACATTTTGGAGACCTAGTAGCTTAAAGAAACCGTGAACACACCATAAGGGAAGGGTTGCAAACTTGGAGTAAGGTGAAGAAAAGAAAATAAAGGGTAACTAGCTAAGTACAAAGTATGTACGGCTGGATTCATTTAATTTTATTTTTTTGATGATTTAAACTTCTGAATATGAAGTTTAAACCAAATAATTAAATTGTTTGAATTTATAGAAAATTAAATTAAATGATATAAGTTTATGAAATTAATGTGTAGAACACTCCATTTAGATGTTATTTGTATAGCTGAACGTTGATGATATGAGTAATAGGTCTTATAATGCTTCAAAAATTATGAAACTTCTCTGGAATGACCCCTTATAAGTCTAGTTTCTACAGAAAAAAAACATTTTCTTAAAATAAAATGTAATTAGAGAGTTATTATTAATTAGTGAGTATAGGTCTAATTGCTCGAGATGAATAGACATATCTAATTGAAATTTATACCATAAACTGTGCGCATGAAGATAAAATGTGAGACTTTTATATCTTAAACTTTACAGAACTAGGGTTAGAACCCAAGTGTAATGACCCTTAAATCAATTGTCTAGAGTGAGTTATGAGGAAAATAAGTGATACCTATCAGTTTTCATAATAACAATTTGGACACTAGATTACCTGTAATCACGGGAATTTTTGTAAATAAATCACAAGGTAGAAAAATCTAAAATTAATATATGTTAAAGTTTTCCGATTCTACTTTCAAAACAAATTTATTTCATTGTATTTAGACTTCTACAATGAAAACTAAAAATAAAACTTTCACTATGTATCAGTCTGCTAGAAAGTGTAGTTGGCTATGTTGGTCAACTAGTTATCTTAATTTATGTTAATTATCTGCTTCATGATAAATTATGATAATTTGGATTATTTGTCATATGAGTACTTAATTTTCAAATGAATCATTTTGAGAGTAGAAATTTTCATGAGTAGATAAGAATAAGCTATGCATCATAGTTTGATTTCCATTTGTATTGATCAAATGTTTCAAGAAATGGTTATCATGAAAGGTTACATATTTGATTAGTTGTGAATATTGAAGTTTGATGCATATTTCTGATCAATTGTTCTTTATGTGTTTTTTATGTGGATTTTGAATTTATGTGTGCTTATGTGCTTCAATGAAACTAATAAGTGAAAGATTATGTGGCATGGTAACGGTAGGTTTGCAACTTAGTGTCACACGGAATAACCTGTGGGGGCCACCTCTAGAATTCGTCTACCGAGATTCCAAAGTAATGGAATCACTATGTGGCTCAAATGAGCAAGCCATATGAGGCAATAGTCCAAAGAGAGACCTATGGTGCATCGATATGTGATGTGATACCGGTCGAATTGAAACTAAGTGCCACACTAAATTATTTGTGGGAGCCACCTCTAGAATTCATCTATCGGGATTCCTAAGAAATTGAATCATTATGTGGCTCAAATGAGCAAGCCTAAATAACTTTCGCTCTATCGAGTGTTCGGATTGTTGCATATAACGGGTCGTAAGTCTGTATCACGGCCCGTAAGTCACTATATACAATGAGGCCACACCCAATTTACTGACTGTTATCATTTGTAACGGGCAGTGATGAATTTAAATCATATCGCAAACTATTTCACGGCTCCATTTGATCGTTTCATGACCTGCGACCACCTCATTGCAGTCAAAATTAATGTTGTTTTCTCTATATATACTAACCATTTGCAAGATCTTCACTCCACCACCGGACACCATCGATCTCTCTCAATTACAGTTGATGCCTCTTCTGCCTACGTTGCCACAGGAGTAGATCAGGTCGTGTATGTTCTTTTTTGCTTTCTTGAGTCATTTTTACTTTCTTTTCATGCATTTGTGTACCCTCCCTTCGGCTGAGCCTAAACACTAAGGAAAGTGTTTGGTTTAAGCTTGGGGGAGTTGCATTCTCATGCATCATATTTGCTTATGTTATGCATTTTTCATATTTTCTTTTATGTATTGTATATGCATCTTTGCTTGTATTGCATCATCACTTATTGAAAAAAAAATGAAAAATTTGAAAAAAAAAATAAAATATCATTCAACATCTTAGAAACTCTTGCTAACATATGATTGTCTCTCTTGTCAAACTTCTTGTGGATCTATAAAATTCAATTGCTACTCTGTTTATTGTTTATCACTTGACACTTGAATACTAGAACTTGAGTCTTGTCACTTAGAACTATGAATTCTTAGACGATAGTCTTGCTCAGCATTTTATATTCTTATTTATTTCGTCTTGAGAGTGATAGCATTTTCATTGAACATATAAGTATCTTGTGGGCTTAATGAAAAAATTAGTTGAAAGGTGAAAGAAATATTTGAAAAAGTTAGCATTATGTGAAAATTGAATATCTGAAAAAAATTGAGAGGAGAAATTTGATGCTCTAAGTATTCTTTGGAT
>LTAE01009964.1:0-14873 GCA_001647135.1 Pontederia paniculata
GGTGCTCGCTTTCAGTTCTTACGGGACAAACTCAGACTTCGATTCAGAGAAAGCTGAGTTTGCGGGGGCGTGTTAAAGAATATAATCTTATCATTTATAAAGATTTGATATTATTCATATCTGATGTTATCTAGATTAGTTTAGATTAGATAATCTTCTCTGGTTAAATTAAATAAATATTGATAATTATTCTTTTGATTCTTTCATGTACTATATATAGATGTACAGACTCACAAGAATTCATATAAAAAAATATTTTCTCCATTCTTACTCTTCTAACACTTGATATCCTTGGTTTTATTTATTTTAATCATCACCATCCTTATTCTAATCATTATTTATATCTTTAAACTTAATTTCATTCTTAAATTTGTCAAAGGGTGCCCTTATTGACACTCTTAATATCTTTGTCACTCATTTTTTATCCACTTTACTCTTAATTTTTTTATTATTGACATCACATGAAAAATCCAGTATCTTTATTTCCATTCTCTAAGAGTTGCACAATTTCAAAAATCTCTATTATGTCTTTTCTCTTATTATAATATTTTTTATGAGAAATGTATTCTATTTATGCAATTATTTTTTTTTATGATTTCAATATTTTATTTTTTTTCTCTTCTTAAATGACTTTAAAATTTTATATTTTTTTCATCTTTGTAAAAGCTCTACTGTTTAATAAAGTTTTATGAAAATTAAATTTACCATTGACCATTTTAAATAAAATAATTATAACTTATATATATATATATATATATATATATAATTATTGATGATAAATATGAAGATAAAACAATAATTTCTAATGTGAAAAATATCAAGGTAGTATTATTCTTCGATTAATATATTTGAAAACAAAAGAATACTAATAAATATTGTATACATAAATAAAACCTCAAATAAACAGATTTTAATTAGCCAAATAAAAGATAAATTATTATAATACGAGAAAAATAAGATTGTGGATGTTTTGAAACTTGTGCAACATGTGGAGAATAAAAAATAATTATATAGTCTCCACAACAAAAAGTTGAAACGTAAATAGATAAAAAAAAAGAATGACACTAAAATTTTTTGAGTGACAATAATTAATTAAAGTATTTAAAAATCAATCCCAAGAAAATGTCAAGTGTCTGAAGATCTTTTAAAAGGAACTTCAATAATGATTTCAAAAAACAAAAAAACAAACAACATTTGCTAATTTACTTTTTTAAATCAAGTTTGTTATAGTAAAGAAAGAAAAGCTAAAAATACTTATTACAAATTTAATTTGAATGAAATTTGAAGGACCTGAGCGACAAAACGATATAAATTTGGGACATTAGATGCCATAAAACTTTTAGTTTTGGGGAAATATATTTTAGGGTCATAGGAAATAATCCAAAAAACATTTTGCATTTATATTTTATTGTTTTAAACAGAATCTCAACAAAAACGAGTGGACTACTTTCAGAATTCATTTTATCCCAGAAAGTATTTCCCTTCAGAATTTGTTTTTCGCTAAACTCTAGTGGCATAATCCACATCCATCCTATAGATGTCAAGTTACTGTGATGATTTCCGGCATATTTATTTTTGACAACCCAAGTTCAGCACATATGATTATTTTGTAATAAATAGAAGCATGAAATGTCACCTTAGCATCAAATGAACATGAACATGAACAAATGAAAATGTTACTTCATTTTAATCCAACTCACAGGGAACTTTTATTCAATTGTAACAGGACCTTTTTATTCAAATGTAACAGAACTAAATACTGTCGTAGTTCCATTGCATCAAACCAAACTGGGTCAAGAAAACTTATCCCTGAAGATGATACATTTCAGAAGGTCATATTCATACATTCCTCCCTTACCTTGTCAAAGAGTTCAGTGGTCATATATCTTTCCCCGCTACTAGGGAGGATTGTGACTATCATCTTCCCTTTGTTTTCATCTCTACTTGCAACCTGTTCAAGGAAACCGTAAAGGAATACATCTAATCCCAAAAAAAATGTGCCAAGAAAGTTGCATAAAGCGAAAGAACAACCTTTAAACTAGCTGCTACATTAGCTCCTGAAGATATGCCAACAAGCACACCTTCTTCTCTTGCCATTCTCTTTGAGTAGATCATGGCATCCTCCGTGGATACAGTGATAACCTCATCAATGTAAGACATATCCAAGATTTTCGGAGCAAAGCCTGGTCCTATACCTTGGATGTTATGTTTGCCTGGATCACCTCCTGCATGGCACAATATTTGAAAGTTAGATAGATCCATTACTTGCATGGAATTTCTATGATGAATGGGTTAACACAAACGATCTCATCAAATCACTTTTGCTGATATCTTAGTTTCTCATGTGATTCTGAAGAGCTGAGAATGCAAAATGGTCCCTTCCATATGCAGCAACTATGTTTGCGTTGCTAGATGAGGGTATTGCACATTGACAGATTTGACTGCAGCATGAACACTAATATATGATGATACCTGATAGAACTGCACTCTCTGTAGGTTCCACAACAAAGATCTTCACAGCTGGATTTTTCATCTTGAGGTATCTGCCTACACCAGTTACTGTACCTCCCGAACCAGAACCACAAACAAAAATGTCCACTTTGCCTGCTGTATCTTTCCATATTTCTGGTCCTGAACGAAAAATCTATTATCAGTGCATTCAGAAGATCTATGTCAATTTAATACTGATGAACCACGTCAGCGACAAAACCCGCTCAATGATAACCAGGAAATTTTACAAAAAGGAAATAGTAGCATGTTTAGGAAACGTTATTTTTTTTCCAAGAATCTCGTACGTTTAGGATTACGAAAGCATTGTACTAAGCGTTGATTAGGACCAATTACTACAGACAAATGACATTGTCGGCATGTTCTCGCAAAGCTACAACATTAACCCATCACAATGGATATCGCAAAACAAAAGAGAATGGGCAGTAACCTTGAGAAATATATACCGGTGCTCATGAAATGTGCTTCAGGATTTGCTGCATTGGAAAACTGATCAAGAACATACACGTTAGGAATTTCCATCTTCAGCTGCTCAACTCGATCAACCAAACCTTGAAAACCGAGTTGAGGATCTGCAGAGAAATTGAACAAATATTCTTAAGTGCAAAACCAACAAGGAACAGTAGTTTTTTGGTACATCAAATCAGCTAAGGAAAAAATTAACACTCAAAACGTTGCATCTAGTATCATATATTTTTGTCAATAGCAAAATAGCTAGAGTAGTATTTTGCTAGTGTATCTTGAGCAAAGCATATTCTCATGGTGATAGCCTATGAATTGCAATTGTGATATAGTAATCACTTGTTAAACTAAAACATGAACTGAACTGTAAAACCTTCATCGATTGGCTAATTTATCCCATCTTACATAGCCAAGGATATAGTTTGTTGATAACTTCTACATTTTCTGGTACTCATTAAAGATCCCGTTACAGGATGCTGAAATGGCACAAAAATTAATAACGGAAAAATCAAAGTGTACTCACTCTAAACGCACCATAGTAGAAAATCATTTAATTAAAATCTCATACATCCTACCTGTCAATGAGATATCTGCACCCATAAATTTAAGTAGAATGCGCTTGTCAAGTGAAAACTGAGCTGGCATAACTGCAATAAACTTGTAGCCTTTGCGAAGAGCTATAAATGTCAATCCAATCCCAAGATTTCCACTTGTTGGCTCCACAAGAGTTGTAACTCCAGGGGTGATCAGACCCTTCTGCTCTGCATCTTCTATCATCCTTAAGAAATGGGTATACTCAATAAGAGAAAAGCAATTTTTCTTTAAGGATCTTCTATGACACTTCATATAATACTGAACAAATAAAGAAAACCACTTTATTTAAGGAACTAAACTGCAAGAAGTATGAATGCATCCAAAGCAAAGGATATCAGGCACTTCTGTGGGCACTTCATCAGAGGCCTCTTCTAAATCTATAAAAAGCAAATGATAATTTCTTTTTTTACCTCAACATTTCTCCATTAATTGCTTCATTGAGTAACTAGTTCTTATTTAGAAAGGTTAAATAACTAGCTTTTACAGTAAACATCTGTGGCATAAGACAAACTGATCAATAGAAATGCTACTTTAAGATCTAGTCCTTCCTTTGATGACCCTTTAAAGTTTCATATTTTTTTGACTCATTAGTTTAAATCCTTGATAATTAGTTTAACTCTGAATATTATTTTTTACATATATATAAAATTCTATCTATGTGCTTTCCTCGAGTAAGGACTTTCAAACTTCAAACAAAAAATTTCACCAAATTCATGCACTTTGTCCTACATTATCTTGCATACTTCCTTAAATTCATTATTACTAATAAATTTCTGTTATACTATTTGTAATTTGTGGTAGTATATCATAAGTTTAGCTTATGTCAGCTCTATGATCCATTAAACAGAATATTTTCTCCGACTCTCTAACCTCATCATCTTACTTTAGGATTTCCTTATGTGCATCTTTTACAAGCTAACACTACCATAATCTCCACTCTCTCTCTCTCTCTCTCTCTCTCTCTCTCTCAACATATAATTTATTATCTCATTTTATACAAAAAACAATAATGAATCATGGGACATGTTCTAAAATCCTTCATGGTTCTATGTCTTAGTCTGGATAAATACCACTAAAGTTAAAAGATCTGACTTATACTTATCAATCAATAACAAGACAACTAAGTACAAGATAATGCAAGGGAAAAAAAAAACAGAACCACAAAAAAGTTCTCATTAGATTTTATATGCTACTAAGAAAAGATCTAATATGTTCATTGTGTTAGATTCTGTTCTCGACAGGAAAGAAGAAAACTGAAAGAGTAATAACAGTAGACGAACCTGAGAGCGCTGCGATCCTTGACAGACGAAAGCGGCTGGTAAGACTCCAACTTGGCAACCAATCTGGCGTTCACTCCATCATTCCTGGCAATGTTTTTGAGCTCTACGAGGGGCGTCCATCCCACAAGCTGCACAGATCAACACAGGCACACATCCAGTCTTATCCACTTGAGCGAGATAACACATGAACTGTAAACTACTAGAACCAAATCTTTACCCCTATTTATTTAGTTGTAGTGTTGGATAGTGTTCCCTTATCTGGTCACAAAATAACTGTAAAAAGGAGATGAAACATACCTGGATGATGTCGGAAGCTATGCGCTCCCTTCCATCTTCTTCCTCGCCTTGAGGACATATGAGAGAAGGTAGTCCTCTAATTGCTTCCTGCTCCATTTGGACAGGGCAGAGTGGGCAGCTAACTCTCAAGCGACCACTAGCAAAGATCATTCAGTTCCTGTCAACGGCTTATTTTTCCTTTATAGTATTAATAAATTAATAAATAAAATATTATTTACCTAAATTGCAGGAAGATCTTGCCTTTATTTTCTTATATTACCTAAATACATTTTAGATTTTCTTTGGGTACTCAGTACTCTGAGGTCATCAAGTCAACTACCGAATATTAATGTAAATGTCACCGATAAAATTGTTTAAATTTTTGGAGAAAATAGTTTAAAGATCGTTTCTCATCTTGTAATTTATAGTGCATGATTTCTATTAAAATTATATACGTATATTTAGGGACGGACCAAGAAGAAAAGATAGAGGGGCCAAAATGTTAGGAGAGCCAAAATATATAACAATAAATTAAAAAAAATATGGGAGGGGCTTGGATTTGAACCCTAGACCTCTAAATGCTTGTCAAAACCACCTATCTATTATGTCAGTTAGCTAATTATGATAATTTGTTAGTATTTAATTTATTTATTGACTATAACTACTAATATATACGTATATATATACTTTATATATCGAAAAGTTGGAGGGACCGTGGCTCCCCCGGGATACATGTGGGTCCGCCCCTGCGGTATATTTAATGGTTTTTTATAATATATACGACGTACACATAATTTGCCTAAAAAAATACATTATAAAATATACTCGATCACTTAAAAAATTACTTGTATATGGTGTCTTTTATATTTTATATTGCTATTTTTTCCATTTAAATCATTAATTAATTATTTTGTACATAAACTTTTAATCTAGCCTTTATCTTCCTAAAAGGTGACTATACTAACATCCTATTATTTTAATTCTTCATATTTATTAAATTAGTTTTTACCAATATATTATTATTATTAATAATAAATAAATATATGTTTTTTTTCTCAATGATTTCAATCAAGGAGAGGAGAGGAGGAGGTCCGACCGTTGCCATTAGGGATGTTCACATATCGATTTTGACATGACTCGATCTAAAATTCGATTCAATTCGATTGAATTTGTTTAGATTGGATTGAATTAAATTTATGATAATTAGCAGTTGAACCTGATTCAGCACGATATCTATTGAATCAGATTTTTTATTTTTTTATAATATTTAATATTAATTATATTTTTAAAATAAAAAAATATGTATTGTTTCAAATATTTGTTATACTTTTAAAAGGATATAAATATAAATTTTTGATATATTTTAAATTTAAAATAATATAATTTTTTTTACAAGAATAAATTAGTATATATATATATATATATAGAGCATCAAATTGGGTCGAATTAATTAGGTTAGAAAAAATAATCGAGTTATGATTAGGATGATTCAGATTCGATCCAATTATCAACTAGGATTCGATCTTATCATCGATTCAATCCAATTAAAATTGAACGAATTATCGAATAAGAACACCCGGACCATCGGGAGAAAAGATAGCAATTATCCTAACAGCACCATTATCTTAACATTACTCTTTTGGCCAAACTAAAGGCAAAAATTAAAAAAACAAGTGACGTAAAAGATAAAGCGGTGGTGCTAGTACACTGAAGTTTTTCTTTGTAAAAAATTGTACTCGAATAGTAGGTGATGACTTTTTTCGCCAATTAGGAACACATAATTCGAAAATCAGATATGTTTTCATTTATTCCGATAAGTCCAAAGATTTGTTTTTAAAAACAATTAATGTATATATATATTATTTGTCGATAAAAATAAGATGATAATATGATATTTAAATTATTTTATTGGTAATTTGAAGAAAGAAGTTTTTATGATTCAAAATAAAATAATATTTTTCTTATTTGTTCAATATGCTATCTTGAAGAAATTAATAAAGATAATGAGTTACATATTAAAATTTCTCATTATCAATTACAAAAGAAGATAAAATTTTGATTATTAAAGAGACATCATTCTAGCAAGAGTAATGATCACACGGAAAGAAAAATAGGTCATTATTTATCATTTATTTTATTATAAAATAAAGTGAAATATGAAATCGAGCAAAAAAATAATTAATGATCAATTGTAATTAGTTAAAGAGATTGGAATGTTATAAATGAATAACTCATATATCAACATTGTCCTATCTAATTTCACCTCATTTTATTTTTTTCAAATGATACTAGCAAAACATTTGGTAAATCTTAAGATCATAGACTTTTTAATTTACTTGTGACTTCACCGAGTCTATCTAGCTCACTCGAGAACTTACCGAGTATACTTAATTCACTCGAGAGATTATTCGAAATTTACTTTAAATTAATATTTTACTCTGAGTTAATTTGTTTAGAGACCATAAACTGGTAATAATTTAATAATTAATTTAAAAGTTTGAGAACCATGAATTCCGTTATTTCTAAATATTGAATAGAAAATATAATCAACTTAATATTAACAAATTAGTTTTCTAATCTTATTTTAATGAATCCTATAACAATTAACTTTTTTAATTGAGAAGAGAAATATTAACTAAAAATAAAAGGCTATATTGAAAATATTTCACAAAGATATATGAATCTTTTTTTTATTTCCGAAAACATTATATCGAAAGTAGTTGAAATTTTTTTTCTAAAGCATGTTCGAAATTTTTTTGTATCAAATTTAGTGAATTTAATAAAAAAATACATAACAATACTTGGTTTAACAGTTTAAGTAAATAACATGTGATATAATACAGCAGTAAATAATATAAAACAATATTATTGATTAATTTGATCATTTATATATTTTTATAAAATAGTAAATACGATAATAATAGAAACTTGATTGGGTGTCAATTCTAAATTCGTAACACCTTGTTAAATTTATTTTTTCTATAAATTATGCGTTTCTTATTTAATTTTAGAAATTACAAAAAAATCAGATGGAGGTTAAAGGGTCCAACTTGATTTTATTATTACTATTTTTTTATTTGATATTATATTATATTATACATTAAATTAAAGAAGGGTAAAAGGGCCAATGTGTAATTAAAATATAACTATGCAAAAAAAAGGTTAATAGTGTGAGACGTTTGGGGTTAAATGAAAAATATTCGAAAGGTTGAGTGAAGATAAATACTTTAATTAAGAAAGTAAGATGAAATATTCTGTTCAGTCTCATGTCCAACACAATTTTTGTTTTTTCAATTAAAAATAACATGGTATCTGGGTTAAAAAATAGTTTAACATTATTTTGAATAATTGTTAGTGAACTCTATTATCATATATAGTTATGTTAATATATATAAAAATTAGAAAAAGTAAGGTTTCAATCAAAATTAAGTGCGATCAAATGCAATCAATGTAAATATCTTTTGCACTAAATAAAATTATAAATAAAGGAATATGTACAATAATGAATTATGTTCAGCACATAGTGGACTTACCTTATCAAGGATTGCAACTAATTTGGACTCTACTTCATCCTTTTGCAAATATCTATCAAATTTAATTTTGCTGGATATGAATGTAGTTCATTACATTGTGTATATCTTGCTCGTCTTTTGATCCATGACATAACTAATGGGTGGCATGACATAGATGTGCATAAGTTTTTTGGTTTATCAAAGACTTTGTTGGCACTTTCAAATATTAATTCTTTTATTATAATTTAATGTGTTTTACGCTAATTGGTTAATGTTTCTGATCGATATTAAGACGATAAAGTTAAACTATCTTTAATAAAAAAATTCAATGTAATTAATTTTAAGCGCACATAATATTATGACTCAAATAATTTATTACTTTTGTCCATTTACCATATTTTATCATCGATCATCAGCTAATCTAATAGTCATATTAATCTGCTGATCAAAGTAACCTCTTTAGAAAAGAGAAAAATGGACTAGATATACTTATGAATATTTATCAATTTTATTTCATATTTTATTATGTTTATACTATAGATTTGGTACTCCCTGCCGCAAATGACAGCAAGAGAAACAACAAATTAAGGCAGAATGAGCATCATATATAGTCCCATTGACAATTATGTGAGGGAAAAAAAAAAGAACATTGTGGGGGAACAAATGCTCTTTAGATGACCGAAGAAAACACATTATGATGCACGACTATTTTGTGATATATACGATAAGGAAGATGAATGATCCGAAAGCCTCAATTGATGATCTCAAGGAGGAGTATGTGGCAGTCCATAACCGAGGTGGGCAATCTCCCAGCTCGTATGTGGAGCAACTTGTTCATGCAGTGGTGTGTACTGCTGCAATGCAAGTTGAAAACAGCATACTGTCAGAATAAAAATGGAACAACACTGTTAACACTATAAGAACTATCTTCTACTGATTTGGACAAGAAACTGTTGAAAATAATGACAGTATGCAGACAAAGTTGGGCAGAGAATTAGGACTACAAACAGAAACATATATGCATATATTACCTCCATTTGTGCTAAGAGATCTTTTGCAGTAGGTGCAGATATAACAATTCTTCTAGCACTTGTGCTAATGAAACCTTCCTCCACTCCCTTATCAAACAGTGCAAGCAAGGAATTGTAGTAGCCATCAATATTTAACAGCCCAACCTGCAGAAATTTATAACATGCAGATCAAAATAAATCCCTCAGGAATCCTCTCTCTGAGAAGCCAATTGGTTAGTGGCATGAGCTGATCAGCACCCACAGGTTTGTTATGGATGCCGAGTTGAGTCCATGTGATCATCTCCAGAAGCTCTTCCATTGTTCCATAACCTCCTGCACCATTCCAGATCAATTACTACTCTGTTCAATTTATTACTGGTCTGTGCCAATCAGCAAATATATATATTAATGGTGCAAGCAACATTTACCAGGGAGTGCAATAAAAGCATCTGATTGCCGAGCCATCTCAGCTTTCCTCTCATGCATGTCAGAGACAATTATCACTTCGCCGGTGGTGTGCCCACATATCTGTCACATTTCATGAAGTAGCAGAAAGAATCTGATAAACACCGACTTTTTCGGAGACTATTTTCTTCCAACATTTTTTTTTTGGTTTTCTTATTCTATCTAGATCTTAGTCTCCTTTGTAGAAATTCATAACATATTGAGTATTAAAGATTCCTTTGACCAACTCCCTAACAAGAACTAGATGTTCTGTTATTTCTGTTGTAATAAAACATACATATGAATGTGTTGTAAGAAAGCTCAAAAAATATATTCTTGAAGTTCCACCCTTGACTCCAAAGAATCAGAATATATAGCAACCAAATTTGAAAGAAAAAAATCCATCAAAAATGCAAACCGAGTTAAATTAATAGAGTAGCTGTGCATACTTCGACTGGCATGAGGGCTGTAGGAATGACCCTGCAAGCAACCACAAAATTGACATGAAAACAGAAGATTGCATCAGAACACAACAGTTATATCAACGAGGAGAAGACAACAAAAGAACTCGAGTTATCACCCGACAACATTGCAACCACCATCATAAACTGTTCTTGAGATTAAGCCCATAAGCCCCACACTCCCCCCACCATAAACCAAGTCAATTCTCCTCTTCACCTGCAACAAGAACATGCCATGAATCCTCAGAGCTAAGAAATACATTTAGGATATGATAATTCATTCCTTACCAGCTCGTTACCCAGAGCAAGAGCAGCATCACTGAAGATCGCCCTGTTGCCTGAGTTACTTCCACAGAACACACATATCCTTCTGAACTTGCTGTGTGCTTCTCCATTAAGAACACATGTAGCAGCACTTGCAACCTCTTGTTTCTCTCTCTCCATGTTGTCATCCATATTGAGAGGCATACTTTTTCTAAGATTTAACAAAGAGGAAATGGATAGAGAGGAAGAGAAAGAAAGCTCAAATAGACTCTGAAACTGACTTTTTTTATTACTCCAATCCAAGTCTTCTATGGAACAGGGACACAGAGCCAATTAAACCAAATTCTAAAGAGCAATCACCAAACACACTACTGAACAAATCTATCTGAAACCTGAGAGCCCTATCTATGAATTTATTGAATCCGTATCCTGTTTGAAATTACCTAAACACCCTTACATGATCGCTTATTCATACTGATCATTAGACTAAGCCTCATGTATGATCACATATGATTAACAAAGAGGACTTTTGATTGTTTTGGCACAAACATAAATATCAAATTTGAAGGGTAAGAAACAAGGGAGTTGGTTCAAATAGCTTGAGTAATGTATGAAAAAAAAAATTCGCTATAAGTTTAATCCGTCATAGTTTGGTTTGCGTAGTTATCTATATTAGTGGGGGGTAATATTTTCAAACAATCAGATGAGAATCGGAAAAAAGAATTTCACGATAAAAATATTAAGCAAAGGATCTATCCAAATCCTCAATCAGGGCTAATTAGTTCAGTTGAATGCAAAAATACGTTATAGAAATGTGATTATATGATCCTAACGCCTATTTATAAAAGCCTTCGTCTTGGTATCCGTCATCATCTCCGAAAAGTTTCTAGGTTTTGAATAGTTGGCTGTGGAAGAACTCTAATAATTATATTAAACTACCTTTTTTGCTTCTTCCTTTTGCTTAATTTATCCTCCATCTTTACCTAAACCTTGTCATCACCTAAAACTAAAGAAACTATATGTTAATTATTGTCCCACTCAGCTGCCAATATAAAAGAACACAAGACACATCCTTTGACCAAAGACTGCCTTGTGTGTCTTGTTATCAATTACCTTACCTCATTGATCTCGCAAGAACACGTCCAATTAGCATTTGTTAAATTTTAATGTCTAATCACGAGAGCCAAAGTCGTAGTGCAAACCTAACCTAACAAATTGGTGGAAAGCGACCTGATTAATCAGCATGCATGTACTGTACATGTCTTGTTAAATCAGCAGCATAAAATATATGTACAGTAACAGTCAATTATTTCTTCCTTAATCAACACAACTTTGGACAGTCCAAAATGTTCGATCAAACTGGCAGTCAGTGACGAAGTTTCAGTGAGCACTCAGGTCACAAAATCTCTTTTTTTTCTCTTTTTTTTTATAAAAAGAGAAGAGTTAATCAACCTTTTGAATGTAATTGACAATGAAAAAGGGGAAAAGAATCTTTCACTTGAGATCTTGCTGTTTCTGACAGGAAGAACTTTACAAGATAATCTTGGAAGAATGCCTGTTACCAAAAATGGGAGAGGCAGCAGCTGCCAGGTGCCAAGGAGATGCCTCGCATGGAATCCATGGACCACCCACCATGGGCAGTACTCTGAGGTTGCAAGAGGCGGTGCTCACTGTTCTGTAGCAGGAGGGTGCTGGAGGAGGAGGGCATGCAAAGAGAAGGGCACTACTCATGAATCACGCCTTTGCCCCTGTTGTCGTTGCCTTTTGCCATGCAAGTGCAGGGTAATGTTCATGGACTGTGACGTCCAAACATATCCATCACCATTTATCTGATCTGATGCTTCTGGAGTCATAAACACACAATTCCAGCTGATGAACACCATCAAATTCATGTTATGTTCTATAAACAAAAAAAAAGTCATCTTATGGTATGCTTATGTTTGGATAAGACGAAAGAAATAAATATTAAAGGGTCAAATATTGAAAGAACATAATTGTCAACTTGAAATAAGAGTTCAAACAATGATGATCCAAAAGAAAGAAAATATTTAATTTCCTTCCTAAAAGTTGTATTTAAACCATCTTTTGAAGCTCTGATATCGACTTTTTTTTTACAATAATGCAATATGTCAAAGTATTTAGCAAACCGATCCAATACAGTATTTAAATACAATAATGCTCTGATCTGAATAAATAGGTTTTCATAATTAAATTCTAAAGCCAAAAGCGATCCAGTATTAATCAAACTTTAGGGCGACATAGTGGGCGAAAGGTTTAAACATTTAAACTCCTCATCTCGAATTGTTTAGATGATAACCCCTTCACCGTAAAGATAATATCTCCAAATAGAACTAAAAATACAATTCACAAGAGAACAATAGTTATAGAATATCTTATTATACCAATATTTCACCAATGGTAATTTATCATCGTCTAAGAGCTAGAGCTAGTGGTTAATTTCATTTTTCTTTTTTCAACTATAGTTTTTACTTTACCCTCTAAAATTTAATATTATACACTTAGGTCTTCTCAACTTTTTAAATACTTTCGATTTATCCCTAAATCTTCAACTTTATTTATTTTTAATTATGTAATTATCTTTTACATTATTTGATTTTATCTTTTAAATCTAAAATATAAAAGAAATGAAAAAATGGGATCACTCTTCACCATATCCCATTTGATTTTTCTAAAAAAATTTAATTTTTTATATAAAATAAAATTAAATAAGGGTAACAAGATAAATGTATTAAAATTTATGCAGTTGGGGTTAAATGAAAACGTTTCGATAGTTGAGGGAAAATAGGTGGATAATGTTAAAGTTTAAAAGGTAAAGTGAAAATTAACGATAGGAGGAAAATCTAATTAACTCATTAAGAATACAGAAAACATCTAATTGGTCCTCACATTTTAAACATTGGATAATTAATATATTTTAACATAAGAAAATGAAATAAAATTGATAAAAGATCACCCAATTTGAATTTGAATTTGAATTTGAATATTGGATTAGTTCTATTTTTCTCTCCTAACCTATACGCATATTCTCACTTCACTCCATATAAATTTTAATATTACTCACTTACCTCTCCTCAAATTTCTAAAAAAACCTCAAATGCATAAAATTTAATTATTTATAATAATACATTTATATTTTTACCTTTATTTAATTTCATCTATTTAAAATTCAAAAAATTAAAATTTAAAACACAAATTTGATGAGATAATGTGGGTCCCATTTATTCTTTATTCTTTTTAAGTTAAATAATCCCCTAATGAGTATTAGTATATGTGTGCATGATTACACATGTAACCGCAAGCAACCGCAAGAGTGGTGGTTCCGGTAACTTGCTTATGGTTCCAATAACTTGCATGGCTATTTTGGTCACTTGCATTGAAGTTTCGACAACTTGCAAGTGACACTCTATGTTCACTTCATTGCCGGCGTGTGTAGTATTATGTAGGAGTTCGACAAGCTACCGAAATTTTATTCGAACTCTATGGTATTTTGGTTTGTGAACTCTTGGTCTTCTTCCTTTTGTGATCAAGATCCTAACGACGATACAAATACAACGATAATTGACGTCGAAGAACCTTACAATGGAAACTTCACTGCAAGATATTTAGAATACTATCCTATAATTATACAAAAACTTATCAGAGCCATGAAAGGTTTCTTCCCATATTTAATTTTTTTCTTTTGGACTATGAAAATTAATTTAATTATTTTGCATCTTCGATCATAGGACCATATTGTTGAATCTAGGATCCCGAAAATATTTTGAATGATCACAAATTTGTAAGTGAACTCAGCCTATGCTAATGAACTTGTTGAGCTGACTTATGTAACAGGATATATTCAAGTTCAGAGTAGTGGTCGACCTGAGCTGAAGGAATGGACAACCAGTGCACACGTAATCTATATCAGAAGAACTACATGTGTGCAGTGGGCGTCCTAAGTACATGAAGCGGTCAATCAGCATCAGAGGGAGAAAACGTGATGAGGAGCAGCAGAGCATAAACGATCGACCAAATATGTAAAGAGGGCGACCGATAATGGAG
>LTAE01009965.1:4315-17622 GCA_001647135.1 Pontederia paniculata
GATTAGATTTGTTGAGAGCCTATATAAACACCCATAGAGAGAGGAAATCTCTCATTATTTCTCCCCTCAAGATTGAAGCCACCATAGAGAATCTCTTTCTCTCTCCCTTCTCTCTCTCCCAAATGGTGATTACGTAAGAACTGTCTTTTTCCCTAGATTGCCTTTTGTCTCTCTTCTCTCCCTCTCTCACCCTAGGATGATGAAAAAAATCTTAGGAGAACTTGTAGGAGATTATCAGTATAACGTGGAGCAAGGAGAAGATAGAGAAATTTCTAAGACCCTACCGGACACGGTATGTAAATAGGCGGATTCCAATAGATAGGTTGTCATGATATGTAAATTGCATGCTAGATAAAATAATGTTGAATTTATTTGATCCATGTTCGAATACTATTATATGCTTTAAAATACGTATGCCTGGAACGTGGAAATTCGGCCTGCCCCTTGTGTCATCACGGCCGTGAGAGGGGTTTCACGACCGTGACTACAATGGTCACGGCCATGAGATCAGATCTCACGACCGTGAGCCGAATGCCAGAGGTCCCATCACGGGTGATAAGATTTCACGAGCCATGAACTGGGAGCACGGGTTGTGAAGATGTTCACACCCGTGACGGTGAGGGTCGCGGATCATGTTGCACGACCGCGAACCGATAACGGGCCGTGAGACTAGTCACGGGCCGTGAAGGAACGGGATGAAGGCTGACAACGTGAAAGATTCTGGGTCGTGGTCGACGCCCGTGAAGTTGCTGCACCGTGATCGTGACGTCCGACGCCGTGAAGACATTACGGGCCGTGACAATACGTTATGGGCCGTGAAGGATAGGAACGAAGTACGCAAAACCGTCGGTCGTAAGATGTACCGCGCCCGTGAACTCGGTTCACAGCCACGAACATCACGCGCCATGACGAAGGACGGCATAGACGGTATGAAGCTCGTAACGGTCGTGATATGATCATCACAGGCCGTGATTTGTATTTCATGGGTCGTGAAGCCTATACGGGCCGTGAGGCCTATTATCACGGTCGTGATATGTATTTCACGGGCCGTCATAGACTTAATGAAGATGCTGATTATTTCTAATAAAGCCATGAATGATGAAGGATTTAAGTTGTTAAATATTGAAAATATATTTTACTTCATATCATGTCTTATGAACATTAAGGATTAATTATGTGGACAAGATAAAGGGTCACCATGCTTCACCTAAATTAAATGAGGTCGCCATATATCTTTAAGTTTTGGGAGCGCAGTGATGTTTAAGATAGGACGGGTAAGGCAACTGCCACCCAGTTCCTGTTACTTGGCTTCTCCCCACCCTGCAACGAAAGGATTTACTTCACCTAAATTAAATGAGGTCGCCATATATCTTTAAGTTTTGGGAGCGCAGTGATGTTTAAGATAGGACGGGTA
This sequence comes from Pontederia paniculata, assembly GCA_001647135.1. Taxonomy (NCBI): domain Eukaryota; kingdom Viridiplantae; phylum Streptophyta; class Magnoliopsida; order Commelinales; family Pontederiaceae; genus Pontederia; species Pontederia paniculata. The sequence goes on from LTAE01009965.1 coordinate 5,730, forward strand.
AGGCAACTGCCACCCAGTTCCTGTTACTTGGCTTCTCCCCACCCTGCAACGAAAGGATTTCTCGAGCATCCTATGTGGGTCATGGCTTGTGCACCCCTATTGACCTATGGCGAGACCTCCAAGACTCATGAGCAATTCAAAGTCACCAAAGCAACCCTCAAAATCATTTCAAAGGCACTAATGGGATAAGTCAAAGAAATTAAAGATAATAACTTGGCTTAAATATTGCATTGGCATATTGCATTAGAGGATTAGGTTATTAATGATGCTTATTGATTAATGATGATTGATGTTCAGAGAAATATTATAAGATGAAGTATGATAAGTGAGACATGTAAGATGATGTAGAGTGATTGATGTTTGGCCATAGCCATAGCTCACTCTTTATGTTAAATATGCTCAGAGTGATTGATGTTTGGTCGTAGCCATAGCTCACTCTTGATTCCAAGAAGTCATGAAAGATGTTAATAAAGTTATGAAAAGATGTTAAGATATGAAAGATGTAAGATGATGTTATCATAAGCTTAAGATGATGAAGGTAAAAGATAAGAAATGTAAGAAAGGAATAATTTACTTTTTTATTTTATCATTAGCTTATTCCTATTGTTTTTATTTATCATGTCATGCTTATCTATTGATTGCCTTACATACTAGGCTTCATAGCTCATGGACACTTCTTTTCCCTGTATTGGATCCTGCAGGTGAGTAGTCTACAGTACAGGATCCTGGTGGTGCATGCGGCGACAGGTGCTCCTGATGATTGCTGTGTTGCACATGTCTAGTGATCCAAGTAGTGTCTCTCTTATGTTCTAGTATTTACTATGGAGTTATTCTAGTTAGAATTTTGAGACATTCTTTGATGTCAGATTTCCGCACTATTTAGTTTATTAAATGAAAAAATAATTTTGGACTTCTTTTGACTTTAATTCTTCCGCATTTTGTTGACCAAGTCTTGTTAGTCAACCTTTAAGTCAAGATTATGTATGATGTGTAGCGACCCCAGGAGGGCAATCTGCTACGTGGCGGGGTGGTCTTCTGGGGGCGTTACAGTTAAGATATCAAAGCCTAAGGTCAGGTTCCTTTTGGCGTCCCATACTATTAGAGAGTCATGTGCAAAGCATCACGAGCAGTCGCAGCACCAACCAGAAGTAGGTTTGTCTTTTTGTGGGGCACTAAGATTGTTATTATTGACATGATTATTTTATGACATAAGTATATAAATGGCTGATAGATGTGTTGTTAATCGTCAAACTAGAGCCACCCAAGATCAAGAAGAAGAACTCTAATCTCCTATATAATATTTAGGAGGAATATGACCTCAAGGAAAGTTAGAACTCTCAGTACTAAAATGTCTCTAAGTTTAGAAATGAGCCTCAAAAGACTAGATGATGATATTAATGCCTAGCATAAGATGAAGTTTAACTTGAGTCCTTTCCTATTGATTTTAGAGAGGTCATATATGGAGGAATTGTATTATCCAACATTAGGAATTTCAGGTGGTGATGTTCAAATGACTTAATAAGAAGTTAGATTAAGAAAAGAAAGTCAATATGTCACACCACAATGTGTTAATGATAGATATTATCAAGGATTACCGATGTGACCTAAAGAAGGATTCTCTAGAATGAATAAGAAGACATAGCTAGAGCAATTGTGAATGTCTTATTAATTTCGTGTGCTACACACTCGCTTATATTTAGTGATTAGGTCACTATGTTAGACTCACCCTTACCCAACATGAAATGTATAATGGATATCCCTACATCCATGGGTACCCATCCATGAAGTACATCCCTAGTGGAAGGGAAGAACTATTCAGTAGACCTGATAGTCATCCCTATGAAGGTGTATGATGTCATCTTGGGTATGGACTGATTGTCCTACCATGATGTTGTACTCTTATGTAAGAAGAAGAAGGTGGTCATCAGCTCTAAGGGTAAGTAGCAACAATAAGAAGAAGGACCACAAATGACAATATAATGCTGATACCGACGATGCAAGCACAACAGCTGCTGAAGAGTGGATGCAGAGGCTACTTGGCTAGTGTCACCAGCACTAAGCCCAAGGAGAAGGACCCACAATAGCTGGATGTCGTTAGAGAATACATGGATGTCTTTCCATAAGACATCTCTGGCTTGCCACCATAAAGAGAAGTGTACTTCAAGATAGAGTTGTTACCAGGCACAACTCCAATCTCAAAGGCACCCTACAAGATGGCACCTGCAGAAATGCAGGAGTTAAAAAAGCAATTAGAAGAACTCCTGAACAAGGGTTTCATCAGACCGAGTGTCTCACCTTGGAGCTCTCCGGTCTTGTTTGTGAAGAAGAAGGACGACTCTCTTAGGTTATGCATTGACTACAGGATGCTCAACAAGGTCACCATCAAGAACAAGTATCCTCCACCAAGGATTGATGACCTTTTTGATCAACTCTCCAAGGCTGCAGTATTTTCTAAGATGTGCCCAAGACAACATTCAGGTCCAGATATGGGCATTACGAATTCCTGGTGATGCCCTTTGGATTGACGAATGCACCTGCCGCGTTCATAGATCTAATGAATAGGGTGTTCAGACCCTACTTGGATCAATTTGTCATTGCCTTTGTAGATGACATCTTGATCTATTCATCGAGCCTAGAGGGACACAAAGAGCATCTAAGGATCGTATTAGAAACTTTGCGGCAACACCAGCTGTATGCAAAGTTGTCTAAATGCGAGTTCTGGTTAGACCAGATTATGTTCCTCAGGCATATTGTGTCAAAGCAAGGGATCGCGGTGGACCCGGCAAAAGTTGAAGTTGTCTCAAATTGGCCATCGCCAAGGAATGTCGGGATGATTTGCAGCTTCTTGGGACTGGCTGAATACTATAGGCGATTCATAAAAGAATTCTCCAAGATCGCATAACCTCTTACAAAGTTAACCAAGAAGGGAGTTAAGTTTGTCTGGTCCCAGAAGTGTGAGCAGAGCTTCCAGGAATTGAAGACCCGACTGACGACTGCACCAGTACTCACTATCTCATCTGGGAGTGGTGGATATGTGGTGTACAACGATGCTTGTAACACAGGTCTTGTCAGTGTACTCATGCAACATGGCAAGGTCATCGCATATGCTTCTAGGTAACTCAAGAAGCATGAAGTCAACTACCCCACACATGACCTGGAGTTGGCAGAAGTGGTTTCGCCCTGAAAATCTGGAGGCACTACTTATATGGCGAGAACTTTATGGTCTACACAGATCACAAGAGCTTGAAGTATATCTTCACGCAAAAAGACCTCAACATGAGACAACGAAGATGGTTTGAGTGTCTGGCAGACTATGATATCACAATTGGATACATCCAGGGAAGGCCAACAAAGTCGCAGATGCACTAAGCAGGAAGTGGGAAGGAGAACTTGCCAGCATGATGGTACACAAGTGGAAACAATTGAAGGACATGATCATGTGGAATCCAAGACCTAGCTGGACTAAAGCTTCAATGATGATTCATCAAGTACAATCGGACTTGGTAAACAATAATATTGTTGCCCAAGCAGCTGATACAGAGTTCGACCACATGCGCAAGAGGTGCAATAAGTGGGCGACCGAAGAAGCTTGACGAAGGAGCAAAGGCTAAATCTCGGAACTTCGGATGTCCGAATGTGAACGATGGACGACTGGAGCACCAGACCGAAGAATAGGTGAAGAGTATTGTACTTGTATTAATGGCTAGTTTTTTGTGAGAGAAATTAGGCCGTTTGTGCAAGAGTATGAATTGTAATCCCAAGAGTCTTAGGAAGTAACTTGGGCAAATTGATTAGCGAACTTGAGAGCTTGAGTGAAAAGCCTTAGTTCCTCCTTCTGAGCATTCGAGTGACGAATCCAGAATAGAAGGAAGTAAAGTGTGCATTCAAGAGTGAACACATTTGTAAGGGGTTTCTCCTTGCCCTCGTAAGCAAGAAGGGAGAAGAAGTTGTAAGGCAGCCTTCGTCCTTGAAGAAGGAGTTTAGTGATCTCCAGAGGTCTCGATTTTGAGAAGACCAGAGCGGGGACGTAGGCTAGGAGTTTGGCCGAATCTCGTCAACAAACCTGCTTGTGTTTTGTTTTTCCTTCATGTGCATTTGTTTACTGTTTTTAATCTATGACAATTTATTCTGCATAAACGAAATTTAGTGTAAAAGTTTTAATACACCAATTCACCCCCCTCCGGTCTTGGTGCCATTCAAATCCTATAATTGGTATCAGAGCTAGGTTGCTCACAAATTTGTGTCTATTTACAAATCTCGCATAGATCTAACAATCTGAGCCAAAATGACATCAAATAACTTTACCCTAGGTGAAGGACAATCTACCTCCATACTTCCTCTTTTCAATACATCTAACTTCTGCTATTGGAAGATTAGATTGCAAGCCTATGTATGCTCCATGGACAGTGACATCTGGGATGCCATTGAAAATGGTTTTGATTTGCCTACTAAATTAGTAAATGGTGTGCGCGTTCCTCTCTCTAGTAACGAATTAGATTCTACCACTAAAAACTTAATAAGATTAGATTGGAAAGGTAAAAATGTTTTCTATTGTGCACTAGATCAAATTGAATTTAATAGAATATATTCATGTACTAATGCTAATAAAATTTGGAAAAAACTTGTAGTTACTCATGAAGAAACAAAAAAAATTAAAGAATCAAAAAACATCTTGAATCACCAGTATGACTCATTTAAAATGAAACATGATGAATCCATAAATAGTATGCTAGTTTGTTTCAATGATGTTGTGAATGGATTAGCCGCTTTGGGCGACCCAAAGTCTAATGCTCAGAAAGTTAAAAAGTTCCTCAGGTCCTTAACTCCAAAATGGCATATGAAGAGGATTGTGGTAGAGGGACAACAAGATTTGAACAAGCTAAACTTTGATGATCTCATAGATCCCTCTTGACCAATGAGATGTCACTTGAAGAAGAAAGAGAAGAAGCAAACTCAAGAAAGAAAGCTTTGGCTCTAAAGTCCAAAAAGATTGAAAGTGAAGATGAGCTTGAAGAATCTGATGATAATGATACAAATTTCAGTGAGGAGAAGCTGATCTTATATGCAAAAAGGTTTAGCAAATTCATGAAGCTTTCCCAGAGGAAGAGAGAGTTAAAGAAGAAGGGACCAGCTGATAAGTCAAGGATAAAGTGCTATATGTGCAACAAGCTCGGACATTACAAGAGTGAATGTCCAACTTTGAACAAAAAGAAAAGGAGAAAGGATCCTCAAGTTATAAGAAGAAGAAGACACTCAGAGTCACTTGGGATGATTCAAATGATGAGAATAGTGAAGTTGAGAATATAGGTTTAGAAAAGGAGGAAGATGCATTGCTTTGCCTTATGGTAAATGATGATGTATCTTCTGCTCACTCCAATGATAGTGATAATGATAATGATGAAGATGAATGTGAAGAATATATCATATTTGACATGCATAAAGAATTTAATGTCATGGTCAGAAAGTACTCTATTCTGAAAAGGAAAAAATGATACTTTGTCAGGAAAATAATAAACTGAAAGAAACTAATGCTGATTTCTGACTTAAATAATAAGATGATAACTAACAATGATAACAGACAATGATAACTTAGAAAAAACTTGTGGACACTATTAGATCCCTGAAGTTAGAATTGCTAGAAGTTAAAAGCAAATTTGAAACCTTCTCATATGATGGTTAGCAAAACCCTTAGATATCGGCTTGCTGATAATGAAGAAGTCCTCCACCCTACCAAAAATGACAAGATCTCCTTCACTACCCTGACCATAAAGGGACTCACCAAGGATACTCCTCAAAACAATAAATTCACATCTGCCTCCGAGATCACTCTGCACCTGAAATTCCTGAACAGACTCATCAGCCACTTAGGACTCCCTCCACTGCAGCTGGTACCCACATTCTCAACCACATGGCTTCCAAGTATAGAGATTGGACTTCCCTGTGCACCAAAATCATCATGTCAATTCAACTTAGCACAATATCTACCCAACTGAGTCAAGCTCTCGAACTACTGAAGAAAATTGAAGAAGGCAGCTTGAGAGTAATGAAGTCAACAAACAAGTTGTTGTTCATCACAATCTAGCTTGTAGCCATTGGGATGCAATGGATGGGTTCATGAAGGCAACAAGGTATGATCCCTATGTAGATCCCCTTTTTGATAATTACAAAGGGGGAGAAAAAATTCAGAGGAGTGAATCTGCACCCCAGAAGAGGAGACACTTGAACCTCTTGTAGAAGAGGTTCAAGAGGAGGGAGATATGGAGCTCCTTGAAGAAGAAGAAGCTCATGGTGAAACTCAGGGTCATGAGGATCAGAGAGATCAAGAAGAAGAAAATGGACTTAAGGAACCTGATGCTAATCTTCAAGATCAAAGGGAAGCTGCTGCAAAATAGGAAATTGTTGATCAAGATATTGATCTTCAAAGCGTAGGAGCTGATCAAGAAAGAAACTCTGCACAAGAAGAAGAAGCTAGCCAAACAACCATTGAGATGCAAGTTGGCCAAGCAATCACTGAGATGCAAGCTGGAGAAGGTACTACTGAAGCAGTAACTGAGAGAGATGGAATAGAAGACACATTTCAAAAGCTATTTGCTTAACAAGAAAATGAAATTAGCATTCTGTTTGACGGATGCAGTGAATAGAATTATAGAGGAAACAAAAAATTCTACTAAGGATATTGCTGGAAGTTCAACACATCCTTCCTCTGAAAAGAAGTTTGGAAAAAGCTTCAAGAGGAAGAAGAAGGATAAGGACCAAGAGAATTAGATAGATAAATTTGTATTGTAGACAAAATCCGTGTATGTAAGATATTCTATATTTGAATCTGAAATCGATCTCTGTGTATGATATTCTGTATTTCATAAATGAAATGAAAGTGTTTTTTTTAATTTTCTTGCAAAGATAATTTCTAAAGTATGCTTCTCAATGATAAGTGCTAAAATAAAATGCAAAGTATTTCTTATTTACATGTATTAAATATATGAATGAGTTAAGGGAGAGAATTTCTTTAAAATAAGATATATATGATTGAGGGGGAGAATTTCTAGTTAGTTAAATTTCTATATATGATGTTTCTGTTAAAAACTAACCCTAAGTTCACTCCTCATAAATTTGTAATCATCAAAAAGGGGGAGATTGTTGAATCTAGGATTCCGAGATTATTTTGAGGATCACAAATTTGTGAGAAAAGCTTAGTTGTACAAATAATCTTTGATGTATTTGTGAAAGATAGGATTTTTGTGTTCAGTCAGTAATAGGTCGACCAAAGTCAATTTTTGTGTTCAGTCAGTAATAGGTCGACCAAAGTCAAGAAGTGGACGACCTATGTACAGATAAGACGGGAAGAAAAATCCTAAGTGTGAAGTGGTCAACCTAAGGATGCAAAGAGGTCTACCAAAGTAAAGAAAAGAGACCGAAGAAATGGAGCTAAGTACGAAGAGGTCGACCGAGAAGGAACAGTGGACGATCAAAGTACTTAGGGCGAAGAAAGAGGTCGTCCGAAAGCTTTGGAGTTAAAGTAGTGGACGACCGTAAGAGCGTCAGAGTTAAAGTAAAGGAATGAAAGGTTGTCCGAAGTTGAAGAGCGAACGACTGAGATACTCCAAACGAAAAAAAAGGTCATCCGAGAGCTTTGGAGTTAAAGCAGTGGACGACCAAAAGAGCATCAGAGTTGAAGTGAAGGAATGAAAGGTCGTAGGAAGTTGAAGAGCAAACGACTGAGAGACTCCAGACGAAAAGAAAGGTCATCCGAGAGATTTGGAGTTAAAGCGGTGGATGACCGAAAGAGCGTCAAAGTTGAAGTGAATGAATGAAAGGACGTCCGAAGAATCAGCGGACGATTGAAGTAATTCACATGAAGACAGCGAACGTCCGAGAGATTATGAGTCAAAGTAGTGGACGACCAGTGAACCTGACAGAAGAATGAAAGGTCGTCCAAAGAATCTAAGAGGTGTCTGAGGACGTTCGAAGAGTGTTAGAGGACGTCCGAAGAATGTCAGAGGACGTCCGAAAAATAACAGAAGAAAGGAACTACGAACGTCCGAGGAACTCTATAAGGAATGAGCGGACCACCGAAGTACTCAGTCAAGAGGCAAAGGACGTTCGAGGAATTCAGGGAGAATCAGCAGACGACCAGAGAAGAATGGAAGTTCTAAGCACAAGTTAAGATCAGGCGACGGAAGGATTGGCGTGCAATTAGTGAACGATCAAAGGAGCTTGACAAGTGAATTCAACTGAAGTAAAGGTCGACCGTAGGTTTGGTGTGCAATTAGCGGACGACCAGAGAAGGGTTGAAGAACTAAGTTCAAGTCAAGATCTGGTGACCAAAGGATTGGCGTGCAATCAGCGAGCGATCGAAGAAGCTTGACGAAGGAACAAAGGCTAAAGCACGAAACTGCGGACGTCCGAAGGTGAATGGTGGACGACCTGAGCACCAGATGGCAGTTCAATGGATAACTTCACCGAAGCAGCGGTCGACCGGAGCAAAGGAAGCAGAAGATCAAGGAGTAGGTGAAGAGTATTGTACTTGCATTACTGACTAGTTTTTTGTGAGAGAAATTAGGTCGTTTGTGCAAGAGTATAAATTGTAATCTCAAGAGTCTTGGGAAGTAAGTTTGGCATATTGTTTAGTGAACTTGAGAGCTTTAGTGGAAAGCCTTAGTTCCTCCTTCTGAGCAGTGACGAATTCAGAATAGAAGGAAGTAAAGTGTGCGTTCAAGAGTAAACACATTTGTAAGAGGTTGTCTCCTTGCCCTCATAAGTAAGAAAGGAGAAAAGTTGTAAGAAAGCCTTCGCCCTTGAAAAAGGAGTTTAGTGATCTTCGGAGATCTCGATTTCGAGAAGATCGGAGCAGGGACGTAGGCCATGAGTTCGGCCGAACGTCGTCAACAATCCTATTTGTGTTTCATTTTTCCTTCCTGTGGATTTGTTTACTGTTTTTAATCTGTGACAATTTCTGCTGCATAAACAAAATTTAGTGTAAAAGTTTTAATACACCAATTCACCCCCACTCTTTGTGCCATTCAGATCCTACATTCTATATATTCAAAACTCGTTCTGTGTGCAAAATGACATCATGAGCATCAACCACCACTCGTCATCTCTTAACATGAGGATCCAAGTACAGAAGAAAAAATAGAATATTTTTCTCGTGAGCAAAGGATCGTAGTTAGGGCCAATAAACAAAATTAAATGCATATAATTGAATTTAAAAAAATTTCAAATGTTAAATGCACGTGAGTATTATTCATATAAAACATAGTGCAACATCCATGTAAGCATGATATTCAATCCATACACATATAAATCCATAATTTATAAATTTTGTTTTAGTAAACACATAAGATTCATACATAAATCATATGACATATTCACATATTTTCTTTTCATTTATTATCTCTACTTATAATATTCATCGTATGACATCACATATCAATGCGCCATAGATATATTTTTGGACCATTACTTTGATAGGTTTGCATATTTGAGCAAGATAATTGATTTCACTATTAGGAAATCCAGGTAGATGGATTCTTAAGGAAACACCCACATAATATTCCATGTGGCACTTAATTCCAACTCTATGTTATTTTGCCAAATAATCTTTCACTTATTATAGCTTTGCTGACATACTAACATTTAAAGGTCACATGATACAATCTAAAATTTAAAATCCACATAAAAAACATATTAAGCACAACTGATATAAACTATGCCTCAAGATTGAATAATCACAATTAATCACATATATAACATTTCATAATATCCATCCCTTGTAATATTTGATTAATACAAATGAAAATCAAAATAATGATGGATAAATCTTTTTTATCAATTCATAATCTCAAATAATTAAATTGAAGGTTAATTATTCATAAGACATAATTTGAATTTTGTAATTTATCATGAAATAGACAATTAGCAGTAATCAGGATAATCTAGTTAACCAATTAAGTCAATCACACTTTCTGATAGATTGATACACAGTGAACGATTTATTTTTAATTTTCACTACAAAAGTTTAAATAAGATAAAATTATTTTTGTTTACAGTAGGCTTTGAAACATTATCATATGTTAATGTCATATTTTCTATGTCACGACAAAAAAAATGTAATTCCTTATAATTGTTTAAAGTACTTTTGTGTTCTAGTTGTAAATCTGAAAATTGATATGTATAAATCTTTTTTTCCTTATAATTCCTCTAGACTTATGATTTTGAGGTCATTACACTTGGATTGGAACCCTACTAAGGTTTAAACCTCTAAGCTTCATATTTTATCTTTAATTATACAATTTATTGTGTGAATTTCAATTAAGTTTGTTTGTTGCTCTTGACCAGCTAGACCTATATTCACTAATCAATTCATGATTTTCTAAATATATTTTATTTTGAGACAATTCTTTCTTCTTTATAAATTAAGCTTCTAAGGGGTTATTACAAATAAGTTTCATAATTTTGGAAGCATTATAAGTTTATGATTGATGGATAAGTATTCAGTGACTTAAATCACAATTAAAAATGTGTTTTTCAATTTAATTTTGCACCCATAAACTATTTAATTTAATTATCTACAAATCCAAATAACTTAATTATTCAGTTTATACTTTAATTTTTAGAAATTTAAAGCATCAGAAAGGCAAAAATGATTGTATACCCCTTATAAATACCTTGCAACTCCTTAGCAAATTATAGTCTTGACTTCATCTCCACCTTAATTTCAACCTAGTAGCTATTTTGTCTCACCTCTCTTATCACGTTTTTATAAGCTAGCAGCTTTAATGGTTTCCGTAGGATAAGATTTAATTTTTTTTATATAGAGTAGCAAGTCAGTTACCACAAAAGTGGAGAGATAAATAATAATAAAATATACAAGTGAGTATTTTAGCTTAAAACAAAATGGTGTCTGTTAGGTGAAGAAAAATAAAAATATATTAATTGATTAATTATATGAATTTGCCTAGGACTATTTAGTATAATTAAAATAAGCTATTTAGTTCTCAATTAATTTAATTTTATTAAACTCAAGTGAAAATGAGGCAATGTAATAACTTTTTTTTTGCTTTTGGTTAGTTAAAGAGTAATTAAATCAATTTAATTCTTAATTAAGGTAGTGACTCAAAATAAAAATAAGGCATTACAAACAAGCATAAATTTAATTCCAAATAGGGAACTTTTTTAAATTCTTAATTATGTAAGTTATTTAAGAGGTGATTATTTAGGACATTATAGACTAAGCATTGATGTAAAACAAAGAAAGTTCATGACACATAATAATAATAACAATAATAATAATAATAATAATAATAATAATAAAAATAATAATAATAATAATAATAATAATAATAGTAATAATAATAATAGTGGAGATATATGATAATAAAAACATCGTCGCAAAAACATAATCAAATCAATAAGCATCTTGCCAAATAGAGCATGATCCGTGGAAATCACATAAAGAGTCATAACATCTCTAAGTCATAGACTCATTTTACTCATAACATAAAAAGGGTAAGTTCATTAGGCATAACAATAAATTACTTAAATATAACCTATAGGACCTAAATACATCCATCCGCAACTAAGGCCACCATGAGCAAACCACCTCCAAACTCCTCATTCATTAGATTATACCAAATCTGTAACGCCCCCAAACCCACACCCTGCCAGATGGCAAAATATGGACTCGGAGACGCTACGACGATGCGATCCTTTGACTAATAACTTGACTTTGTTGACCAGTCAATAAAAATTTCATAAATGCGGAAGACTTAAATCAATTAACAATAATATTCAATTAAGTAAATGCGGAAGTCTGAACAATATAAATAGTGTCATAATTATGATTGACTCTAGGGATGACACTAAGACCCTGTCATGTGCATAACATCAGCAT
>LTAE01009966.1:0-17621 GCA_001647135.1 Pontederia paniculata
TCTGATCCCTCTTATCATGTATTCTCCTTCAACATCGGTCGACCACTCTATATTCTTAGGATGACCACTGCACACATATGATTCTACTGAAATGTCTTTTGTGTGCATAGGTCGTCCATTCCTTCTGCTTTGATCGACTTATCAACCTTTGAACTTGAAACATCCTGATACAGAAATCAGCTCAACAAGTTCATTAGTACAAACTAAGTTCCCTTACAAATTTGTGATCATCAAAATATTCTCAGGATCCTAGATTCAACAGCTTGATCCACCACTGACTATTGGCATGAGATTGTATTGTTTACATGACGCATCTTACAATCAAGTGAAAAGCTCTTCCTAAAGTGATAAGTTTTAAATGAAGCTATCAACTTCAAATGATTTAACTATCATTTCCAAAACTACAATATTAATTTACATTGAACATCAGATTCCAAATCTCTCATAAAAATAAATGAAAATTTTGATACTAAACATTGATATCCATTGATCATTGTATGTCTTTCCGTATGTTCGATTATTTATTATCATTTATCAAATGTCATCAAGATTGTTTCTAATGATTTACTTGCCCTGATATGGGATTTATTTTCATTATTATTTATTATTGGTTATCGCAAATATAAGCTTAATTGTTCATAGTAGAATTGCCTTCCGTGCATTTGGAGGTCAATGATGGTTGGCTTGAAGGTGTGCGGCGAGGATGGCTTTTGGGGACGTTACATTTATGGTATCAGAGCCTAGATTAGGACCCTCTTGACATCCTATAGTAGTGTAGTGTAGTTGGTCAATGTGCAAAACTTCGAGCAATCGCCACACCAACCACCATATATTTCAAGTACAGTCAATCTTGTTTTATTTAACTTCATTGCTCACTAAAGGTATTGTTATATGTGTGAACATATAGATACCTCCTAGATGCATATCAACCAGGTGTGGCAATGGAGTTAGGACTCAGCTAGTGGCACAAGGAGGAACACAAGGTATTCCAAGTACACTAGCTCAGTAGGGTCATGGTCGAGGCTGAAGTCATAGTGGCAGGACTTAAAGTGGGGATGATTCAGCACAAGGCAATCAAGTTGGAGATAGTCAACCTGCTCCACAACAACCGCAACCACCCTATCAAGAGCAACCTCAACAAGTGTCCTCAAGGGACACTATTCAAACATTTTTGAAGCTACAACCTCCTCATTATGATGATCTTGAGGACTTCTATGAAAGCAGAGAGTTGGATTTATTCCATGGAGCACACATTCAGGTTGATGGAGTGCTTAAAGGCTCGTAAGGTTCTCTATGCTACTCACATGCTCAGGGAGATTGTGATGGACTGGTGGAAAACACTGTAGGCCACCAAGTTTACTAATCAGGAGGACATTCCCTGGGTGAGCTTCAATGAGGCTTTTCAGGTACGCTACTCTCCTACATACATGCGTAGGTAGAAGCAACAATAATTCTTGCAACTAAAGCAAGAAGCTAGCTACAAGAATTTGATTGATTAGCCACAAAATATTTGTTACTGAAAATATCGTCCCAATGTTGTCACAAATAGTGATAGATTAGTGGCAAATTTAAGACAGGACAATTGCTAGAGTTTGAAGGAAACATAGCGACTAGTAATCGAATTTGTAATGTTTGTTTCTAATATCGGTAGTAATTTCATAAGTTATCCCTAAATTGCAACCAAATTGGGATTATGTAGCTAATACTATCTAGTTTTCTACAAAATTGTGACGATTTTCTGACAATGTTAGTTGACACCAATGTGAAGCTATTGTGTTAATAATCGATAGAAAATGATGTTGCAAACAATCACTCAATATCATCATCTTGAAAAAATAAGTTTATTCACTTGAATTAATCAATGTGTTGCAAAAACTTCTTATTAAGAATGAGTCATTTATATTTATAGGTTTAATTTTATTTTCCTCCCTCAAATTATAACATATTTTCACAATTCAATCAGTTACATTATGAGATATGTGGATACATATTCAAAAAGATAAATAATGAAAATGAATTGAATAAAATAGTTAAAACTATTATAGACCTAAAATAATTACTTAAAAAATAATAAATATAGTATTATGTACAAATATTCTATTTAAGTTTTAAATAGTCACATTTAATTACTAAAAAAAGGTGAAACTAATTGTTATTAAAAATATTAAACATTATAAATAATTATGATAAAATAAAAATAATTTTAAATATTAATAAGAGGTAGAAATGTGTTTATTAATCATATAATTAAATATTTAAAAGACGGAAAAAATAATGTTAAGTGGAAAATTATGTTATGGATACATATTCAAAAAGTTAAATTATGAAAATACAAGAAAGAAAATAGTTAAAACTATCGTAGACCTAAAATAATTACATAAAAAATAATAAATATACTATTATGTACAAGTATTCTATATAAATTTTAAACAGTCACATAATTAATATTAAAAAAGTGTTAAAAATTAGTGATGATTTAAAAAAGATTAAAGCATTATAAATAATCATGAAAAGAAATGATTTTATATGTTAGTAAGAGATAAAAAATTGTAAATAAAATAATCACATAATTAAATATTTAAAAACTTGAAACATTATGTTATGAATATATATTAAAAAACTTAAATTATAAAAAATATTTGAATAAAATGGATAAAACTATTATAGGCCTAAAATAATTACGTACATAAAAAATAATAAATGTACTATTATGTACAAATATTCTATTTAAGTTTTAAATAGTCACATTTAATTATTAAAAAAAGTGAAAATTTTGATGGTGATTAAAAAATTTAAAACATATAAATAATTGTGATAAAATAAATTAAATAGTAATAAGAGGCAATGTTAAATATTAATATAATTAAAATTTTAAAAGAGGGAAAAATAGTGACAACTAGAGAATTGAACTTGGACCTTTAACCCAATTCAATAACAAGTGCTAACACTATTTTTTTTTCTCTTCTCTTGATTAGTTTGCCCTAGACTTTTATCAAATCAAGAACACATTCACATCATGTTTTTCTAAAGGGAAAAACTAAAAAGGCATACATTCCTTTTTATCTAAATTGATGATTTAACTTCTGCTCATGTGTCATCATTAGCTAATACCCCTACGTCACCGATTGCGAATATAGCAACTCCTCCTTCAGGACGTAGTGTTGCAGGATCACTTGTTGAAGGTAATTATTAAACTTTAGGTATGCTTTTTATGATTCAATAGCCTTCTATTTCTAACTTCATGTTTTTAAGCTCAAGATGAAGCACCACATGAGATCGTGCACTCTTCTCAACCAGGCAGGATAGTTGGCCTAGAAAACCTCGAAGTTGGACCTATATATACTAGATTTGTTGGGGTCAATGATCTAAAAGATTGTAAGTACATTACAAGTTTATTTTTCATTTAACGTTTATACTAATTTTCATTATACATTGTTAAATGCGTAGGATTGCTTTTACACCGGATAGTATTGTACGGTATATTAGCATACTTGTGATTTCGAGGCTGTCGTCGAATGCACCAACATGGCACAAGGTTCCGAGGGATGTTAAGAGCGAATGTTTGATCACTTTTTGGAAAAAAAATAATATTTTTGTAGTTAATTCATATATGTTTTAAATTAATTTTATTTTAGAAGAATCATAAGTTTGAGCTTGGACTAGCTGAAGATGTCACATAAAAGGTTTTTATGTATGTAGCCCAACATCATTTGCGTTCACAATTATACAATTAAAGAGTTAAGGTGATGAAGGAAACAAACAACAACATCTCCTTAGCACGTGATTCAACTCCTACTGGATTAAATTGTGATGTTTGGCAATCACTTTGTGATGCATGGTACAAGTTCATAAAATTTTATTCACTACATATTCGATAATATCTTACTATTTGTTACTCATTCTTTTTTGGTTTGCAGGAGTTCAGATGAGTGGAGAAAAAGATCGATAGCAGCAAAAAATAATCGTGCTTCAAAGCCTGAAGCTGCTTTACACACTAGAGGGTCAATTCATTTTTCGAGCCACAAGCGTCGTTTGGTAATTTTTATTATATTTTATTAATATTACATATGAAAGTAAACATTTGCTAACTTTGATGTATTATTTAATATAGTAGGCAAAAAATAAAGGGTCAATTGATTATAGAGAATTTTATGAGTTCATGCATAAGAGTAAAAAGACAAAAACTTTTGTCACCGAGTACTCCCATAAAGTCCTTGTACGTTGTGATAAAATTAAGTATAATTTTCTAAAAAAAATTAATTGCTTACTGACTTTTTTTTTCTCATTTCAGGAAGACTGTAATTCTAAAGTGATTGAAAAGTACGGTGAAGACTTGATGTGAAACTATGGAAACAAGTAGGTTGGACAACCAGGGAAGGTTTTCTTCATGGCTTAGGTACAACAGTCTCATCTATTGGTTCAGTCGTGTTTGTTGGTCAGAATGTCAATTCTTCATCTTGTTCGACATTCATGCAAGATGGTACGATCGATCGCTTTAAGGATATTGTTGGTGATGTTGTGGATGATCACATGAAGAATACATTTGGATCACAGATGGATAGCTACCATCAGCCAGGTGGTGCCTTTGAACGGCAAACGACTTTTGTTTAATTCCATAGATCATGCTGCTATAGCAAGTAAAGGTATTGCCTCAATAATTCTTTTGCCAATCCATGAATGATACCCATAAATATGTGTATGTGTTGTTTTCTATAATATACTAGGTGGCTCTAGGAGTATGTATCTATTTTAGTTAAATATTGAACTCAAACTTTCTCTCCATCGTCCAAAGAAAATTAATATCTTATATTCTTAGGTGCATGCATATAAAATTTATTCATATTCACCACCAATGGCACCGCAAAAACTCTGAAAACAAATCAAGAAACACTTGCACTGATTTTTTTGGACATCTATATAAACAAGAATTAGTGTTCAATACAAAATTGCTATCCTCTTATAATATGCTACACAAACGAATGTACAACAGTCAATAAAAGGAGTATCGGGCTTCTATATTCCTCGTGCTTGGAGAAATATATTAACATTCTAGTTGTGATAAGCACCATAGATAGTTTCCAAAATTATATTTCATTTTTTAGGGAAATAAAAGAGAGATGTCTTATTTTTTCCTATGTTGTTCTCTCTAGCCTCGTATCCATCCAAATAAATTGATTTCATTTAACCTTTGACCATGCATTTAATGTGTTCATCATCATCAACAACATGCACTAATCCTTATGGAATGAATAAATAAACCAATGATTTTGCCAAAAAAAATCCCATGAAGCATAATTTATCATTTTTGTCCAACAATAAATTCTTAATTCATTGTAGATAAATGTGCAACAAATCAATAAAAGGAAGTATTCCATGACGTTTGGACATTCCTTGTACTTTTAATAGGGTTGAGCAAAATCGGGTTCGGGACGGGGTCACTCCTGACCCGGTCCTGACCTGGTTTTTGGCCGCGTCTCAAGAAATGAGGCCCGGACCCGGTCCCGACCAGGTCCGGGATCAAGTCGTCCTAGTTTAACCGGGAATAAAATTGGGACGACCCGATTAACCCAATTTTATTTTTATATTATATTAAAATATATTTAAATATTCTAATATTTATTAATCTTTTTTTGTTATGCATTAGTAATAAATCAGTTTATATCTTAAATATTTAAAAGAAAAGTTATAATATAATATATAAATATTACATACATATATATTTTATAATATATTTATATATTATAATATAAGATAACCGGGTCATGATTAAATCCGGGTTTCTTATGTTTTATAATATATTTATATTATTATAATACAAGTTAATCGGATTGTGTCGGGTTTTCGAGTCACCGGACCCGGTCCCGACCCAACTATGTAGGATCTAGATGGCACCAAGAGGGAAGGGGGGGTTGAATTGGTGTATTAAAATTTTCAGCTATCTAAACTAGTTATCTTAGTGGAAGCACACAGATGCAAATGTAGATGAAGAAGAAAAACAAACAAACAAAGGTTTGTTGACGAGGTTCAACTAAACTCCTGGCCTACATCTCCGCTCTGATCTTCTCGAGCTCGAGACCTCCGGAGATCACTAAATTTCTTCTTCTAGGGCAAAGGCTCCCTTACAACTTCTTCTTCTGCTTTGTTTCTCTCGAGGACAAAGAGACAACCGCTTACAAAAGTTGACTCTTGAACGCACACTTTAACTTTCTTCTATTCTGGATTCGACACTCGAATTCTCACAAGGAGGAATTTAAGGCTTTTCACTCAAGCTCTAAAGTTCTCTACACAATTTGTCAAAGTTAGCCAAAGTTGCTTCCCAAGACTCTTGGGATTACAATTTACACTCTGCACTATGTCCTAATCACTCTCTTAGAAAACCAACCGTTAAAGCAAGTACAATACTCTTCACCTACCCACGGTCGTCCGCTTCCTTTGCTTCGGTCGACCGCTACTCTGGTGAAGTCATCCATTGAACTATCGTTTGGTGAATCTGTCATCCACCGCTCACCTTCAGACGTCCGCAATTCAGAGCTTCAGCCTATGTTCCTTTGTCAAGCTCTTTCGGTCGCCCGCTGATTGCACGTCAATCCTTCGGTCGACCGATCTTGACTTGTGCTTAGTTCTTCAACTCTCCTATGATCGTCCGCTGATTGCACACCAATCCCTTGGACGCCCTTTACTTCAGTTGAAGTCCTCTGTCAAGCTACTTCGGTCGTATGTTGATTGCACACCAATCCTTCGGTTGCCCGATCTTGACTTGTACTTAATTCTTCAACTCTTCTTTGGTCGTCCGCTGATTCCACACCAATCCCTCAGATGCTCTTTACTTCAGTTGAAGTCCTCTGTCAAGCTACTTTGGTTGTTTGCTGATTGCATGCCAATCCTTCGGTCACCCGATCTTGGCTTATACTTAATTCTTCAACTCTTCTTTGGTCATCCGCTGATTCTCTCTGAATCCCTCGGATATCCTTTCACTCTTTATTGAGTACTTCGGGCATCCGCTCATTCTTTACTGAGTTCTTCGGACGTCCGCTTCATTCTTATGTCAGGTTTACTGGTCGTCCGCTGTGTTGACTCATCAGCTCTCGGACGACCGTAGTGTCCATGAGAATTTCAACAGTCGTCCACTGACCCTTCGGACGTCCGCACATATCTTCACTTCAGCTCAAACACTCTTCCGATCATCCACTACTTTACCTCTAAAGCTCTCAGATGATCTTTCTCTTCATCTGAAATCTCTCGATCGTCCGTTCTTCACCTTCGGACGACCTTTCTTTTTCCTAGCATTTCTTTGGTCGTCCATTGCTTTAACTCAAGAGCCCTCGGATGACCTTTCTTCCTTCTCTTCAATATTGATGCACATCTGATCATCCACAGTTCCTTCGGACGACCTTTCCCTTTCCTTAGCCGCAACTATCACGACTTATCTTCTTCATCGGGCGCCTTCTTCCCCTTGAAGCGCCCGTTCTTCAACCTCAGTACTGTTGACTTCGAACCTTCGGTCGCCCACTATCTTCACCGGGCGACCTTTCTTGTTCAACTTCGTCTTCGGTCGTCCATCATTCATCCTCGGTCGACCGCTTAGTACTTGGCTCCTTTTATTCAATCTTTGTTCCTCACATAGGTCGACCATTTCACATCCTTTGGACGACCATTCCATACTTAGGATTTTTCCTTCACGTCTTCTCTGTGCATAGGTCGTTCATTCCCAAACTTTGGTCGACCTATCACTGATTGAACATAAAAATTCTGTCTTTCATAGGTCAATTCAAAAAGACATTAGTACAAACTAAGCTTCCTCACAAATTTGTGATCATCAAAATAATCTCGGGATCCTAGATTATTCCGAACTGGGAAAAATCTCAGAAATTCCGGTCGGACCGGTCCGGGATAATCGGGTCGGTTCGGGTCATGCTCAGGCATAACTTTTGAGAACAATATTGGAACTAACAATCTATTCATCATAACTACTAATGAAAAAAATGAGGGTGCATAGAAATTTACTAAATGATATGTCCCAATGATTTAAGAATTAATAACCATATTTTATCCAATTATAATTTCTCCATCATTTTAATTGAATAAATTTGACCATTGATTTTTAAATCAATGGGTCAGATCATGTGTTGCACGAGGCACGTAGCAAAATGCTATGCACCCTCATTAACCTCCTACTACAATAACATTTATAGAGGAATCGATAATGCTTTACATATCATAATTTGGTAGCAAGATCCTACAATTCTACATTTAAATGGAAATAAATGAATAAGAATTATGCTATGTTCCTAAATGGTTAGTTAAGTCTCCCTCTTGATCTAAATGCAATTGATTTTATTTTAGTGTCATTATCATAATTGTTTTTTTTATTATCTTTGTTCTAATTATCTAATTATACAAGTGAATCAGTACAACAATAAGCACTTAATTTTCCAATTCATAATTCATAGCAATTTTCTATAGTTCAAATTCATTTCTTTTGTAGTGGCAAATAAAAGGTTTGAATTAAACTTCCAAAAGATCGTTCCACAATTCCACCTCATCAAAAATAAAATAAACGAGTAAGACTTAGGTCATATTCCCGGACATTCCGACTCTCCTCTTCATCCAAAACCAATTCAATTATGGTTTTGGTCCATGCATATACAATGTTTTTAATCTTCACCATCATATCCATCAACCCTCTAAAACATAACGAGGCATCTAC
Source organism: Pontederia paniculata (assembly GCA_001647135.1). NCBI lineage: Eukaryota > Viridiplantae > Streptophyta > Magnoliopsida > Commelinales > Pontederiaceae > Pontederia > Pontederia paniculata. The sequence goes on from LTAE01009966.1 coordinate 8,708, forward strand.
TCAGGTTTTAAGACAACTATTCTTCCAACTTATCATTAATCATTATGATCTAGCACTAAATTATTAATTCATTGTGTGTTACACAGAAAGGACCAATAAAGTAATATAAGTAGTCTATAATGCTCCAACTTTAACAATCTCGGGAAAATATTTAAAAATATGTCATCTTAATATGATTGTTATATGTTCATGAAGCATACATTGATTTACAAATGATGTTATATATGCACTATGTTATTAATAGGTTAAAAAGAAGGAATTTGTTATGATGTTAATTGCATGACAAGCTATAAAGGCTTAATGATGTATGATGTAAGAATGAAGGTATGCACTAGTGACAAGCTATAAAGGCTTTATGATGTATGATGTATAAAAGGAAACATGCATGATGTATGATCGCATTGATGAATGAATAACATATAGTTAAGTCTTAGTACGTGAGTTGGAAAGAAATATTCATCTAAGAGGCGAGAAAGGTAGTAAAAAGGATCTATAATTGTGGATCATGAAATTTTCCATAGCTCTCGCATGTTTGATCATCCATGAGATGAAACTTTCTTCAATGGCTTGTTTGATGTAGTGTCATGAAAATGACTGCATTATGCTAGTGTTCTACATCATTCACACATAAGCTGACTTTTTTTATTGAATTGATAAATGTTATGGTAGTATTGCTTGTTCACAATATATAAGACAATGTTTACTATTTAATTGATGAGGATTACCATCTTAACAAAAAAATGAACAAAAAAATCAAAGTAATGATGACTGACATGACCGTCAATTACATCTTAAGATATGTAAAACATATGTGATGAAAAATATTGTGTATTTTTTCGAAGAGAGTACATATGTATGTATGTATGTATGTATGTATGTATGTATGTATGTATGTATGTATGTATGTATGTTGGACATAAGGCTCACATGAGCTAGTTTCCCTTCCCTGCATTTGACCCCAATAGGTATCAAATTTAACAGAGGATATGAAGAATGAATGCACTCATGACATCCGAAGTACATAAAACCCTATCAAAAAATGTTCCTAACATTTAACAGGTTCCTAACAAACACACTTAGTCTATCATGCTTTGATCGAATATCAGATGGGACCCATTGATCAACTAACTTATCGGGTGAGTATAGAGCCACCAAATAAACTTGTATGCTTGTCCAAATCATTAATGTTTATCGATTCTCAACGAACAAACCAACAATCTAGCGGGCCGATAGGGGCGTTAGCTATTTTGTATATTCTTTTGAAAAATTTACCATTTAATTATTTTTTGTAATTTTTATATTTCTATTATTTTTATTGCTTTTTCTCTATATGAGTTCTGCATCTTCTTTTGTTAATTTTACCTCTTTTCTCTTTGGTTCTTTGTTATTTTCTCATTTCTCTTTACATCAACAAAATAATATAATGACTAAGGTATATCTTATCTTTTCTTCATCTATCATTTTTTCAATTTTTTCATATACTCTTTTTTAATATATTTTGACTTTTTCCATCGTTTCTTTTATTTTTCACATTTCCTTTTTTCTCCTTACATTGAATAAAACAATATAATTAAAATAGGAGCAAATTATTTATATTTTTTTGGATTATTCGAGGGTGACCCATGTTTACAGTACTTATATTTTATCATTAATGATGTTATTTATTAAATAACTAATTTATTATATATATATGATTTGTATCATAACTACTTGTATTCAAATACCTAATTTTATTAAAGGACTAAGAAACGGGCTATTGAGCAGCCCTTTGATTAACGAACAAGTATCAGTCTAATATTGGACAAACATATTAACTATTATGTCCATCTCATATCCATCCGAGCCTGATAAATTTTTGGACGAGGTCGGGCTAGGTTCAATCAAGCTTGACCATTATATCACATCGGACTTAACGTGTGGGTGGGCCGAGCTACCCAACCTAATAAACATCTTCAAGTGTCGCCTTCCTTTCCATCCACATTTATATTCTAAATTGTAAAAATCCAACAAACTAATTAATAAATATAAAAATAGGTCAAAAATAATTCAAAGTGTGAAACAATAATGAGGGGGAATCAACATATTTTTACCTTATGATCAATGTGAAAATTATGCTATAATTTTGAAGTGTTAAAGTTCATAGTATCTAAACTCTTAACATATTGAGAGAGCTTATCCTTTAATTCTTAGTTAGATTAAAAAATTTATAGATTAAATTTATAATATACGGACTGCAATGAAACAAGTAATGGGCTAAATGAAGGTTCATTAAGAAAATAAATGAATTTTTGTAAGTTTTTTCTTAAGGATCTAGAACTTAACGTTAATCAATAATCTTTAATTTAAACCAAAACATAATGTCAATATCTTGAACAAAATAAATCTCACAATAAATAAATTACGTGATGCGGAAGATAGAGTCATTGAGATCCATATATTGATTTCTCCCCTTTGGCCACATCATAAATTAGGGATGGATCTATTCTCTAGTCCTAATGGCAGAGAGAGGCACCAATTTATAATTGTTTAACATTAATCTGGTACGTCCATCAAATAATTGGATGAATGATTGATATTAAGTGATAACTTGATTGAAACCACTTAATCCAATTAAGATAGGATTGGAGTTTTAATTGCAAAAAATCTAATCCAACAAAAATAGGGTTAGAGTTTCACCATGACTAAAATATGTTCTAACAATCTTGACCACATAACAAGAATATTTACAAAATATTCTAACATTCTCCCACTTGGTCTGATTATTAGAACATTCATATAAACATAAGGTGCGCATAAAACTTCATCATAATATTCATATTTGATATTTCATAAAATATGGATTATGACGGTTATACATTATTAATTCGGCATACTCCTTTCCATATACCACAACATTCACAAAATATCAAAATAGACTTTAAATTAGTTATTAAGCCATTATGGTCCACGTAATTTTTTTTGTTATCTCAACATTAGGTGTACATGATGATTATTAACAGAAAATATATATAGGTCATAAACAATTGTATTGATTTTGGAGTGTCAAGATAACATTACAATAGATCAACCATAATTGCAACCAAGACCTATAATTTTGAATATACATCATAAATGCCTTTGGTGGAAAAATCCTTTGTCTTTGGTGGCAAAATCCTTTGTCTTTGTTGGCAAAATCCTTCGTCAAGGGATCTATTCTTTGAATTGACACTCTTTATTTTTTAATATCCATATTCATAAACTTTTTTTTGCATTTATGCATTTAGCACTTTAAGAATATTTATCATTCATGAAGAAGAATTATTGTGAAACTATTAATTTTCAACAATTGGTTAATGGTGTCGACAATCACCCATCTTGAAATAAATTTTCGCAGTCATAATTCATGAATTTAACTTCAGTACATGCCATAAGTTTCTCTCATAAATGATGACTACTCAATTTACATGCTCTTTCATGATACTACTCCATCACATAATAGGAGTAAGTACTTAATATTAATTTTCATATATCAAGTCATCCAATAAAATCTGAATCCAAATATTTGATCATTCATAATTGATCAGTTATTCATACATGAGCGCATAAATATTATTCCTTTAAACATCATACATTTATTGTCAACAACATTAACATAAAATAGAACTTTAATTCTTTATTTTCCACATTATTCCTAAAACATAATATAAGACCAACATTATTTCCTTTACAAATTATGATAATTCTATTTCAACATTAATCGCTAGTAAATATCTCCAAAATTATTTCATTCATGATTCATAAGGAAGATATTTCATCTTTAACAATATATTGTCAAATATTGACATTTAACCATATTTCCACTAATCTTTCGATACATATTCATAATATTTTCTTTATAATCAAAATATATTATGGCACTAACAAACTTAATCTACCATTTTAAGATTTTGTCTATGATCATCCATTAATTTTAAATTTACACATTATGTGTAGATTTCTTTTAATAAGAAACTTCACGTTAATTCATAAAATTTCATCCTTAAGATCCTCAAATTTTTATATTCATGTAATGTAACTCTAAATCATATTGAGTTATTAAAACTATAATTATTCTTAATGGATCTTTTCCTTAAGTTTGATGCAAAAATCACCTTATGATCAATGCATGTCTTTCTTTTGAGTATATCAACTAGTAACAAGTTTAGCTTTATGTCGTTTAACATTGCCATTTAAGTTGTACTCTGGTGTTGAAGACCCATTCACTAACAACTTTATCAACAATTTAAATGAAACTATAAAATTTTAGTTGTTTCATGAATTTAACTCATGTTTTATAACATCAATATTTTATTAGAGTCAATGATTTCCCTAAGTTGTGAAAATGTATTTTAGATTATTATTGATTCAAAATTTGATCCAAATAAAGAAACCATGTATCATCCAAAATTACATATCATTTATCTCTTTAAGATCTTGTTGACGTTTGGTTCAATTATATGAAATAATTGTGAATTAATTTCTTGTGGAGCCTTTCATCCTTCAAAATATTATTCTTTATTGTCAAACTATTATTTCAACAATAAAATAATATTTTGACTAACAATGGATAAATGAAAATTTATCAATTTGGAGATATTATTCTCATCTGATTAATATCCATATTTACTTGGTTTGTTGCTCCCAATAATTTCACCATGCTTAATGAATCTTGAACCTTCAATTTCATAACATCTTCATACTATGATTACGATAATAAAATTTATAGCATTTGAATAACCACCAATCATCCGAGAATTTAATTCTCTAATGTGGATTATTCACATGAGCTTATTTAGGACAAACACTAAACATACATGTGTCTCAAGGTAGGATCTTTCTGATTCACAGTACAAATAAATATTTGACTATGTCTTATTAAGAACCCGATTAAGCAAGTACACAACATACATGCATCCATAATAACATAAGGATAATAATCATAGTTAATCATGCTCTTAATAAAAAATTCATTAATCTTTCAATCATACTAATGTCTTAAGTTATGACTGGCATAGTGTATTGTGCACATACTACACATTTCTCTAAGGATTAAGACATTAACTAGCTAGAACCAAAAATTTTGGTACCATTCACCATTTACGTCCTACCTTATGTTTCTACTAAAATATTTAATTAACTTATGTCCTAAGAATATCAATTATTTGTAACTTGTTATTTAAATATAATCATAATATGAAAATTCATTAATAACGAAACTTAAATAGACTTCCCATCAGAAGATAGAATATCATAAGGTTTGTATATGTTAGTATGATTTTAAATAAATGTAATACTATGCATTTTCTTATTATGTTTGGGTATACTTACTCTTAATGCATTCTCTAACACAATTCAAGATTAAAAAAACTTATTAGAGATTATGCAGTCTTTACTTACCTTTCCCCTCATAATAAATCCTAGAATTTAATGTCATAAGAAAACATATAATTCCAACATCATGACCAAGAGTCTAGCGAATAAAAACTCTAATATCCATTATTTAGTAATGAATCTCGACTTTATTTGAAATCTTAAAATTTATAATTCACTAATGACATTAAATTTAGGTAACTCATGACTTAATAGGCTAACCAAATGGCTCATTAATTTTCTTTTATCTTTACTTATCCATAACTTAAAATTGTTCAACATCACCAAGACTTAAAATTGTTCAATATCCAATTATATTGAACAATCTTTTATTTCTAACTTTTAATATTTCATCATTAGTCAACTTCATCATGTACTTTTCCAAACTCTACGACCCATTAAACTTTATAATTTTGACATTAGAGTACTATCAAGTGACGTATTTGTAGAATAAAACTTTCTTCTACAAACCTAAGATGCTCATTATCACTTTTCATTATGTGGAATTAGAGTCTCAATATTATTGGCAACAATCATTCACATAAACTTAAGGCTTAATCTCAAATTTTCTAGCAGTGGGTATGCTCTTTAATGCTTTACCTCAGCATCTAATATACCTTAATGGAAATTGACTTGTTCACACCCATCAAGAAAAGTTTAATCTATTGAACTTTATTACAATGAAGCATTTGAATAAACTAAAAGTTCAAATCAAATAAAATATATAATAGATTCAGACATAGATCATTAATTAGAATATATTATAATTCTCCTTTGGGTAGATACTATAACATATAATCATTAAGTAAATGTCACAACTTAATGAGATAATTAAATATTTTCAACCAAGTATATATGTTATCTTTGGATAGGGTTAATTCCATTTTCCTCCCTCAAACTATAGTATATCTACCAATATAACCCTTGAACTATATTATTATCCATTTTGCACCCTTTAACTGTTCGAATAGTGACATTAACCCCAAAAAATAAATACCATTATCTTTTATGTTATTTTCAATTTTCTAAATTATTGAATTACTATTTTATCCTTATTAAATTATTTTTTATTCTTATCTAATAATATGTATTTTTCTAATAATTCTAAGTATATTTAAGATCAAACTTTAACTTTTCTACTTTTTAAGTATTATTTTTTACTTCAAAATATTCTTCGGCTTCAATTTTATTTTTTTCATCCAATTGCAAGTTTTTCTTTTTTATATTCTTGAGCAAGACTAAGACAATTTGTCTTTGATCAATTAATCTAAGAAGGATAAAATAATAATTTAGCAATTTAAAAAATAAATAAAATGTTAGAAAAAATATCAAATCTTACTTTTGGTGTTGTGTCATCATTAGATAAGTTTAAGAGTGCTAAGTGGATAATAGTATAGTTGAGGGGCTATGCTGGTAGATATGTTATAGTTTAAGGGATGAAATTAGAAATAACCCCTTTGGATATCCATGCATATTTGACAAAAAATATTAATTTGTCTCCATTATGCTCACTAATTATAAAATAATAATTGACCTTTGGGTAAATTCTAGAGTTCTATAAATAGTGAACGTAATTTATCCACATAAAAGTATTAAATTGACATATCATAAATTTTATGGATAAATTATAACATATCTATGCTTGATTGATCATCTTTCTAGTTTGGTCACTTTGGTGAAACAACAAATTATATTTTAGTTTTATATAAGTTCAAGCCTATCTAAAAATTACAATTTCACGCATGATATACGTCATCAATTAGTTTGGCCACTTTGATGAGACCACAAACTATTTTTTTTATATAACATAAATTAATGCATGTAGATAATTTAATTATATGCATATTATACATCATCATTCTAGTTTGGCTACTTTGCTGGAACAACAAATTATATTTTGTCATAAATATATATACATATAATTAAATCAAATTAATTATATACAAGACATCATTATTATATATATGCTTGATTAATTACTAGTTTGACCACTTTGGTGGAACAACACACTATATTTACTCATAAATATATACCTAAAATTAAATTAAATTAATTATNATTAATTTCTAAGTGTGTGTGTGTGTGTGTGTGTGTGTGTATATGGATTAATGGATATGTTCAGCATCAAAGTTCAGCATCCATACAAAGCATATCCTAATCGTTCATGAAATATTCCTCCATCAATTTCTCATCGACGACTAATATCTAAAGAGAAAATGTGGGGATTTAAGCGACTAGATGAGATATTGAGGGCATTTTTCTCGTGTTCTCTCTCTTCGTTGGAGGAGAATGAAGCGGTCACTCTCCCCTTCGGGTCTTCGACCGGCATCCATCTTCACCATGTTGGTTCTCTGTTTTGTCCGCCCTCCTCACAGAATCACCAACCAACCATGGTCATCTTGCTGCCCTCTCGTCTTGCCCCTCACATGTCCCTCCGCTCTCGCGTCCCTTAGTTCTCATCCCTCTCTTGTCATTGACTCCGTGTTTCTATGATTTGTGATTGTCTCCCTAGATCTGCGTGAAAGAAAATTCATTTATTTTGTAAAATTTCAATTACTGCTATGATTTACCATTATTCAATTTCCTTTATTTTGGTTGATCATTGTTCTTCACAGATATATTTATATATGACGTCTTCTCTTTTACTTTTGAGATAATATGATGGCTTCTTTTTATTCAATTTCCTTTATTTTGATTGATCATTGTTCTTCGTGAATACTATTTGTACAATAAAATGATTTTTTTGATATAGTTACTCTTAAGACTATAAAGACTATAAAAATGACCAGATTTGAAAAGTTGTAAGAAGGAAGATGCATCAATCGCAGGTAGAGGAAAAGCAAGCGATATTTGCAATCTTGCACGCAAAACATCATGTCAAAATAAAGGGAAAAGAAGCAGAAGTATTATTATGTTATTATTGAATATTGTAATATCACTTACAATATAAGAGTGATCCAATTAATTTAGTTTAGGAGATTAGAATGCATGATGTCAGAAGGAGGAGTATGTTGGTATTAATCCTGATAAAGATAATCCAATTAATTTGGTTTAGGAGATTAGGTTTAGTTTTATCTTTTATCTTATCTTAGGTTTATCTTCTTGGATGAGAATTAGTTTTTATCTTCTAAATTGAACTATTGTATTATAAATATTTTTTGTTGATCAATAAAAAAAGAGAGTTCTCGGTTGTGAGTTCTTCAAATTTCTTTTTTCTCTATTTTTTTCTCCTATCTCTATTCTTTCTTTGCTAAGCCTCCGCCTCCATCACTCCCATCATCTCTTGGGCACAACAGTGGTATCAGAGTGTGGGTCTCTAAAACTCACAACGTCGACGCGCAGGGAGGCGTCGATGAAGCACAGGGACGCAACGAGGACGTGCAAGGATGTTGGAGTTGGTGAATACTTCAGGACCTCTTGTTTCTCACACCGGGTACGCCCACGTGAGCTTAGGGGAATTGGAGTATTACCCAACGACATCTAACCCCTACGCGCGGAAAGGGGGGGTTCGGGGGGCACCGCCCCC
>LTAE01009967.1:0-17620 GCA_001647135.1 Pontederia paniculata
GCAGACGAGGATATCACACATCTTTTTTTCACATGCCCGACAACCGTCGAGGTATGGCGTAGTTTGGGACTCATGGGTATTGACACATCAGGAGTCGACAGTTTCTGGGCCTCGTTGCATACCAGCTCAGAGGGGCGACGAGTGTGGGCAGGGGCCATGGCCACCACATGGGCACTTTGGCTGCAGCGCAACCGCACTATTTTTGAGGGTGAGAGATGTTATACAGAGAATATTGTACGTCACATATCCTCACTAGTTGAGGAATGGGGCATTCATTAGTTTCTTTTTGTCTAGTTTTTGGAGGAGGGCAGGGGAATCATCTTTTTGGGAAGCTTCAGCCCAATTGGAAGCCAATCACACTTGTACATTCTTAATTCGCAATTAATACAAACGGATGTCTACCAACCTTTGTAGGCATCATTTTCCCTTTCCAAAAAAAAAAAAAGAATGGCTAACCTCAAAAATTTCTGTCAATGGATCATTTTTCTTTGACGGTTGGCTTCTTTGTCTTCTTCTTGAATTTCCTTGATAATTGTCAAACTCTGACTTTATTTGATAGCGAGTTTTTTCAAGAATGTCTTCTAAAAACAATTCAGCAACAGGAAAAGTCAAGCCCTGAAAGCAAGGAAAGAAAAGGTCATTACAATAGAAAATATGTAAATAACAATATACGCAGCAGCATTAGGACATCTGAGCATACTGGTATGTGGATAATTGGTGCACCTCCGAAGTACTTGGAGAAGAGATCAGCATTTAAGGTTGCACTCATCAATATTAAACGAAGATCAGGACGACGTGGTAGGAGATCACGAAGAATAATAATAAGAAAGTCCTCATTCATGCCTCGTTCATGAATTTCATCAATTATTAAATGGCTAACACCTCCTAAATCTGGTTCTTGAACCTGTCACAACAAGGTGAATGTGGGTTAAGTTTGTGTTTTAACTTAGTTCAAAGGTTATCAATGGAAAAAAAAGGAATGACAGAAAAGGACTGGAGGTGCAAATGATAATAGTTTGCACTTTATCGATAAAGTTCTAAAGAAAGTATTCTTTTACGGTTTGCACCCTAGAATTCACATCAATGAATGCGATGCTTGACTTGTAAAAGATAAGTCGTGAAGTGTCATGACAAAATTATACAGGATGCAGAAAACTGCAATATATAAACCTCTCCCATCTCAAAAAATTAACATAAAGTAAATTTCTGCTCCATTAACAATTAACAAAAAGGGTGTGATGTGTATGTTACACGCACACAAGCAGCGCACTTTATTTTCCTTACCAAATATTCAACTATATCCCAGTTGACCTAAACTTCTATGGATAAAAGAACTTCTTAAGACTAAAAGATTATGGATGTATGTGTTTCCAATCAATCGCCTTAACTTATTCCATTAGCTAGACGAAAACTTGTCACTACTCATGTATAGAGGAGGTTAGTGACAGGTTATCATCTAGCTAATGGAATAACATGTCATTAGTTCTGCCACCTGCCTCTGTATCACACACACACATTTATATATATAAATATATGTGTGTGTGTATGGATGACTAGCTTCCTTTAGTCTCAGTCTTTTAACCCTGAAAAATAAACTTCCATTACTGCACGAAGGTACAAGTGTTGGGTGTGAATACATAAAAAGTCCAATTCAGCCATTAAAATATTCTTCACAGCAGATTTGAAGTTCCAAGTATCATTTCAGTGTCGAAGAATATTCTTTCGGCACACTATCAGGACAAATGAAAGTTAGGGCAACACATCTTAGAATTTTATTCTATAGAAGATGAAATGACATGAATTCCACAATTAATCACAGTTCAGATTAGCCATTCTCTATAATTTCTTGCATTCACTCCCTTTCTCATCCCATGTGAATGCTAATGCACTAACGATCCAAAAACATAAAGCAGCTGACGATCAGTTATTTTTAAATTTCTATGTCAAGTTGTTGAAGCATTCTACAACAGTTGATTTTCATATTGAAGGCGCAATGTATTTTTTTCTTTTAGAAAAACTATCCAACATGCAATATATGAAATGTCAAACAAACCATTAAATGTCCAAGTACTTTACCAGTTACTCCAACTACTAATTTCAATATCAGTACAATTTTCCATTTGATACAAGTATATCTGCGTCAATGAAACTTTCTAGCAGTACCAATATGTTTGTCAGTATGTATTACTATTGGATATTTGAGATGGATAAAGCACATTCTTTAAAAAAAGGAGAAAGCACATGCTGTGAGAAGTCAATGATTGCATATTTGAAAAAGAATTGAACTCAATTAAGTGCATGAAACTGTGTCCTCTATTGTAGAGAAAATTTGTCAATTTACCAATGCAGCCAAACCATTAGCAGAATAACTTATTGAATCAAGGTTCATTTCAGTACCAGCCTGCGTAGTAGAACTCCTGTTGTGCAAAACAAAAGACGTGTTTTATCTGAACGTTTTGCTTCCAGACGGATCTGGTAACCAATGGTCTCTCCCACACTATCACCTCTTTCAGAAGCAATGCGCGCTGCAACAGATATAGCAGATATACGACGCGGCTGAGTACATATGATACTGCATTCTGCTCCACAAAGGCTTTCTATTTTGTGCTCTAAGATGAATTGAGGTAGCTGAGTAGTCTTCCCACAGCCAGTTTCTCCAGAAACAACAACCACCTAAATGCCAAAAATCATTGGTAAAACACAAAGCAAGCAAATCTGATTTAATAACTGGACATATCAGAGTAGTTCGTGTTTGGCTTTAGCATAAATCAAGTACGTTGAAGACCAAATTAAGTCTTCACACAGAAAAGGTATAACAACCATATTCTAGAAGGTCAACATAAGTGTAAGTGTGTAACTACCAGCGGGCGAAAACATGGCTACTACATAAAGGAAAATATGAATAGAATTGAACATCAAGTACTACCTGAAAATACTTCAAATTATTTAAGCAATTACATCTATGAAAGAACTGAAGTCATCCTGTTTGCATTCAAGCATTTTCAGAACATCCATGAAGAAGTAGCACTTGGGTTAGGAATTAGTAGCTAAAGAAAGAAACTTAAAAGATTGAGTTGATTTCTTCAAATGTCATGTGGAAAGAGAGGATTTATGTGCATAGCAGTTTATGTCTCACAACTTTTAGTAAAGAATTTATGTGCATAGCAGTTCGGCAATAGCAAGGCATCAATTCTAATCCAGACAAGAGTCATGGCTAAAAGGGCTAGAACAAGAAGTTAAGAAAAATGCATTTGCCACATTATCAAGCAAGAACCAGAAAGGGAGTATCCATGACATCATAGATATATCAGATAAAAAAACAATGCAGCTAATATTAATACAATTCAAAATATATAGCATTGAAAGGCTAAACGGAATTTCTTGTGCAGAAGCCTGTAGTGCTCGTGTAGCATGCTATGTGTACGTGTACACCTTGTGTTAAAAATGTGAAGCTATTGTAACTAAAAACAAGGTGTACATGTAACCTAGTTCATCTGAGACACTCCTTACCCCTTGTTGGAATTCAAGATCAAGAGAGTCAAGGAATAAGGTAGTAATAAAGTGAAATGACAGCACAACATCAAGAGAAGCTCTATTTTGAATTCGAAAATTAGGAACTGTGTACGAAACAATGCAGCCAATACTATTGCAATTAACATACATACATACATACACATACTATATATACATGTATGTAAGTATAGCAAGTAGAAGAAAGACAGGGATGCTCGGAATGAAAGGGTAACACAAAATCAAGTGAAGCTCATCTATGAATTTGAAACTTAGGAATTGTGTTGAACACGACAAATACTAGTTAATAAGAGTTTGAAAATGGACTGCTGTATGTACATTACATGGGTTTAATATTTTTTTCACAAAACATTTAGAATAACAATCACTAGTTTTTCGTCATTTGTGTTTAGAGTAAAATGGATGACTAGCAAGTTCATAGCCATCCAGCTCAATAAATAAAAGGGTAAAAGGGTACAAATTGAGTAGTAATGGAAATGAAGTAATCACAGCCACCTGATTATCTGTCACAGCCTTCAAAAACACATCTTTCACGTTGTGTGCTGGCAACTTTTCCCTGAAAGCCTGCATTGCTTTCACACTTGGAATTGCCTGCAAAGAGAAAGTGCCAGAAAGTCAGACAACATCATTTAACAGTCACAAAATGCCATTTATATCTCATTAAAGCAAAACTATCTTAAGGTTTGATATTTCAAGTAACAAAGAAGACAGGTATATAGGAGACCAACCTTCCTTGAGATCTGTAACTCCCTAAGTTCAGCATTTAACTTTTTCTTACAAGAATCATCAACTGAAGTTGATTCTGAATCGTTTGTAGTGCTGGACATAGTTTGTTTGCTCGTCTCTGTGAGGTTACTTGTAGTGCTACTACTTGCTACTGTATCCTTTGATCTAGCCAAAAGATTTTGAACTCTTCTCTCAGTTTCAGTGGACATCTTAATCTGCAAATGTATGTAAGGCATGCCATTAATAATCTGTACTACAGAAGAAAAATCATTCAGAAAAAAAAAATTATGTCTTCTGCTACCTCTTTTTGTGTAGATCCATGTCTTTCATCGAGATCAGCACGGTAATCTGGCAAAGGGACCTTGCTAAAGACAAGTGCTTTTCCTTTGTTGTATGCATGACTTTCTTCCCCGAACAAGAAAATTTAATTATCAGATGAGAAAGATGGGAGCGTTCATTACAGACCTTTCTCATTAAGCAACGTTGTAGGAAGAAATAAATAACGCAAAGCCATCTTGTACAGAAAGTTATAAGCGCAATCAAATAACATGATTCCTTATAGGATTAACAGGTATAAGAAAAAAATATACTTATAATTTATAAATGCATGTGTGTGATCACAAAATAAATCCATAATTCCAGGAAAAAATGTGCTAAATGAGAGTCAAAGGAAGTTGCTACAAGAGAAACTTACAAATAAAGCCCCACTTGATGAGCCATATCTGCCAGAATATCCTGTCCCTCACGCCCAAAATTCCTCTTAACTACAAGCTCCTGTTGTCCACCTTCTTTGAGTTGTTGTATTTTATTCCACCATTCATTTTGGTCCAGCTTTTCAACCTTAAAGAATAAATCAAATGAAAATGTCAAGGCCATGTCCACAAAAACAATGTCAAAGCAGCACTCAATCACGTCCTACCACGAAAGAAAGCAACTTTGGTTTCCTCTGCAGTTTAGTCAGACTTCATGTGACAAAAAAAGGAGCAATCTTTAACTTTTCTTGATCGTATAGAGGTCCGGTTTTTACACTTCTTCAGCTCAATTTCCTCCTCCAAAAAAGTGGATGGATCAAATTTTGGACCTCCTAAGAAACCGACCTCAAACACACTTGAAAACTCTTTCCAAAATTGCTCCAATTTATAGAAAAGTTTGATCTTTGTAGTTTTTCGTATCGGCAAAAATAAAAGATCCAATTTTTCCTCCTCTAACATTTCTCCTTGCTAATAAAGAGATCCATTTTTTTCTCTCCTGAACACGTCCATAACTTTCTCTCACTCAGCAAGAAACATCTGCCTTCCACTATACTGATCGAGATCAATGGCGACAAAGATATTTTTTTAGAGGGAATGGCGAGAAAGATATTGATCAACATCAGCAGCAACTCCATCGCTTGAGAGCATCATAGTCAGTGGACGAGGAACAGGAGAACACTGGAGCCATGTCTTGGAATCAAACTCATGGCATCGGAAATGATCCTCCTTCATGTGGTTGTGAAGTATCATCCTCAAGAACTTGGGGTTCATGATAATACGAACAAGGACAAGGGATCCTGTTTCTCTTCTGATCAGGGGGTCGCTCTTTGTTGTGCGTCTACTCTCTACTGCTTCTCGATGCTCAGAGAGGAACAGGAGGTGATTACAACCCTCTTGTAGCCCTCCGCTGCGCCAAGTTGGAAGCTTTCATGAGTTATTTCGCTCTGTGTCTGTGAGGATTTCTTCACAAGTCAGCGCTCACCATACTTCGGATGTCTCTAACTTCTCTAACTGATCATATAAGCACCAATCTGCAGCTCTTCTTCTTGATTGAAGATTAAATAAGTTTGTCAAAGTGGGTTAAGGGGAAAAGGTGTCATTTCACACGTCATAAAACTAAACCGACTGGAGGTGAGAACTGGACTGGCTCGTTTGAGCAGGCCACATTTAAGGTTACTTCAGCTCGATTTTTTACATTAGGGTTCAAATTGGAAATTCGTGATAGTTCAAGGGAGGTTTAAGTAAATAACCCTTTTTAAAAGGATGTGTACAATTTCTTGTGGGTTTACACATCTATTTTATCCTTACTGAATAGAACAAAAGATGATAAAATTGTGGTTAAACCCAGTTTGACCAACACGAGCATGGCCCAGTCAAACACGGTTTTCCATCTTTACCTACTAGTGATTCAATGTAAATCAGATGAGCTTCTTACTTTGAGGAGATTCGGGGGCAGATACAGGATTGGAGAATGAATTACTTGCTTTCTGAATAGCTGGGTTTGACTAATTGCACTTTTGACAGGTGCTTTCTCAACCATCTGTCTAACTTTCAGTGCAATCCCTCTCCCTTTCGACTATGTGTAATAGCAAGTTAAAATACACATACAGAGTGGAAAATGATATGGAAAAAATGTGGCGTTCCTTTGGATGCATAGAATAAACGAGATTCAGAAGTGCAAATCGAGTCGAGAGTAACGAGCCAAAGAAATTCAAGTATGTAACTGACTGCAAAACAACCACTAGGTCGACTTCTTGATGGACGATAAACTAGACTCTAATCAAGAGATTGATGGTTTTGGAGTGTTTCATGACCTCTCAAACAAAGAAAAGAATATGTTTTTTTGTTCCTGAAAAGCACCATATGCGTCTGCCTTCTGATGTTCAAACATTTAGAATTCCAACTTTGGTGCAAATTCAGAAAAGAAAACAAAATGAGAAGTGCAACTGAGATCCATGACACTTTACTCCTAAAATCATATGATGCAACTAATCAAAAAAATGAGCACTTTCCCCTAGTGACATCAGTAAGCAAGAAATGAAAACGATCGCACGAAGGTAAAGAAGAAAACACGAGGAACAAGACGCAAAGGATTGAACAGTAAGTGAATCGCACCTCTCCGGCCATCTGGCGCAGTCGTTCCGCTCTCCATTGGGGATCCCACCACCGCTGCTCCCCGCGGCCGCCACCCCTACCGCCGCCGCCACCACCTCCGCCCCTTCCGCCGCCTCTTCCACCACCGCCACCACGGCCGCCTCCCCGGCGACCGCCTTGGTAGTTGGGACGGTACGACATCGCACGTAGAGACGAACCTAGCGAAGGCGGACGGCACAGCTGCAGTGACTTCGAATGGCAAATGGAGACGAATTCGCGGCCGCGAACGCAGAGAGCGCAGCAGGCGGAAGACATTATAAAGTGGCGAAGAGATGGACGAGGCCGCGAGGACTTATATAATGTTGGGCCGGGGGCCCACCATTATCTTAGCCCAAATAGAAGTATTGGGTCGGTTCAAAGACGTTTTTAACGAGAAACCCTAAATTAAATCGTATCGCAACAATATGCATACTTACGCGTGTACTTGTACTCGCAACGCGCGTCCTAAGCCATAAAGAAATCTTAATGGGTCCCATTTATAAACATTATATCATTGTGGTGAGTACGAGTAACTTTGGAAATCTTAATGGGTCCCATTTATGAACATTATATCAATTATTGTGAGTACGAGTAACTCTGGAAATTTAACAATAGAGTCTGTTTAAGTGGTCAACCACTATATCACTCTCATCAAGTTGTAGCGGACGTTACATATAAAACGTTTCTGTTCGCGATTTATATATCGTTTTGGGCGGCGTGGGGAGATTAAAACCCGATACACCCAAAACATCGGGTTCACAGGGTAATTCGCAGTCGCTCGCACGCTTGCCGCCGGTGGGGAAATTTATCGAACAATACATCTGCGCCGGCAGAGAGAGGTCCTTTGAAGCCCTTCATATATTTACATCTTGTTCAATTCCATGTGAAAAAGGTACAACTTTTTGGTCTAATTTACTTAAGATTGTTGCGTGCTCTCTCATTTAGGGTTTTGTAATATCCACTGTAACCAAACCTGCGGCTCGATCAGCGAGTGACTCGCTTTGTTGCCGCCGGGGGAGGAAATTAATCGAATACCACAATTATCTGAAGCTGTTCGTTTTGTTTCCCCTGTATCTTGTAGAAATTTATGTCGAGAGTTAATTCCGGCTGGGCATTCTGGTAGATATTTATTGAAAAAAGTTCGTATCTTGTTAGATATTCTTGGAGTCTGTAGATTCTGAGCGGCAGAGAGTATCAGAGGACTTGCTTGTCGGAGTGAATATGAAAAGAACTGATAACAGAAAAGATGCACCAAGGAGAACCTCCAATGAAGGGACCGCAGCAAGAACACGTCCTCTCAGCTTTGAGGAGATCATGTCGAGGCGAAAAGATAAACATTCAGGAGGCAACAAGGAAGCAGTTGATAGCTTGATGGGACAATCCACTCGAGGTGATGCAAAAGGAGCCTTAGATCACTTAGAAGCTATGACGCCTGATAAGGGCATGAAGGATGTCAGAGATAAGGCGAGGAGCAGCTCGAAGAAGACAAAGGAAATGGTGTACAAGAGGGAAGGAGAGTATTCAGAACGCAGTGATAAACATAAGCTTAACTCTGAAGTTAGTGCCAAGTCAAGATCTGGCAATAGTAAGAGCAGCAGAGATAAAGAAAGCAAGAATGAAAAACAGAGTCATCAAAACAGCAGAGATGGTGATCGGATGGGAGCTGGTTCCGAAAAGGAAAATGAAAAAAAGCACCCTAAACATACCGGAAAAGACAAGATTGAGGAGAGAGGTAGAAAACCTAGAGGGGAGATGAAAACAGAGGAACGTGATTATCCTGGTGAGATGGATAGGTTGGAGATTGATGGTTTCAACTCAAAGAGACATGATTCTCGAAGAAGTAATCATAATGAACATACAGAAAGAAATGATAGAAGGAAAGATGATTTTAGATCTTATCGTGAAGGACCAAGGCCAAAAAGGAGAAGATCTTGGAGCCGAGAACATGAACGTGAAAGACACAGGTCTCTCTCATCATCTCCTCGAGCACATAAACAAGCTTATCGTGTTTATGATCATAGAGAATCATCACCTCAGTATTCTAGACAAAAGTCAGGAAGGAAGTACTCTGATGGTGACGCGCACAAAACTTCAGGAAATGGTGGATATGGCACTGGACATTATCGCAAACACAGGAGTGGTTTAGGTGGTTACTCTCCAAGGAAGAGAAGATCAGAAGCAGCTATTAGAACTCCATCTCCAGTTGCTCGTTCCCCTGACCGAAAAAAATCCACATGGGATCAGCCTCCGTCTGATGCAAACAATTCTGATGTCCAACACATGAAAAGCGATATTCATTCATCCTTTAGCAAAACAAACGAGATGACTTCTACTTTTGCTGCCACAACTGTTGCCAAAGCTATAACACCAGTAACTTCAGTAGAGATTGCATCAATGATAAGTACATCCATTGATTCTATACATCTAACACAATCAACTCGACCCATGAGGAGGCTTTACATAGAAAACTTACCAGCTTCGGCATCTGAAAAGACAATTGTTGACTGCTTTAATGAATTCTTGCTGTCAAATGGTGCAAATCACATAAAAGGAACTAGTCCATGCATCAGTTGTCTGGTATGCTAACAACTTTGTGTAGATAACTTTGCCCTTTATTATTTAAATTTAAGTGGTTGGGCCTGTCACAAGTTTCTTTCCCACAGATTAATAAGGAAAAGAATCAGGCCCTTGTTGAATTCCTCACACCACAAGATGCTACAGCAGCTATATCTTTTGATGGAAGCTCGTTATCTGGGTCTATAGTGAAAGTCAGACGTCCAAAAGATTTCTTTGAAGCACCAGTAAGATCTCTGTATATTATATGTCTTTTATATCTGTTTTGCAACCTATTACTTTGAAGCTATTTATCTATATTTTTTTATAGAACAGCTTAAATAATTGTTGATCATGGATGCTGATGTTATGTATATTTTAGTAGCATATTCTCCTCTTATCTGATTTACGCGTTACTTCTGGTATTTGAGTTTCAGGGTTTCATTTATCTGCATTACTCGCCATCATAAAATCCTTTTACTTCTCAAGTTGTGTTACTTTGTTCCCTAAGTTCATCTTTTGAATCTCCTGCTGACATGATCATCGTTTAGATGCACAGAATACACTGACTTTAATTATTAGCCTAAATATTACTTACCCTACTAAGATTCAGCCATGTAAAGCAGGCTACAACAATACATAGTTACTAATATGACCAGCATATGAGATCAATGGTTCTGCACCCATACTCCCCTCAATAAAGTGGTTCTGCACCCATATTGCTCTCCACAGAACCATGTTACTCAATGGACACTTTTTTTAATTCTTTATATGACGAGCATTGAACATTCAGCTCTAGATATTACTCACCTGGAATTTTATCTCATTTAGTCCTAGAAAGACACTTAAGGAAGTAAAATTCCACTGTTGTTAACACTTACATTTTGTTGGCTTCTTGAGCAATTATCAAATATATGTTTCTGTTATTTGTATTATATTTTTTGAAGCTTCTTGCTGTTGCTACTTTTAGAACAATTTGTTGCATTCCATTAACTTTAATGTTACTCATCTTGCAATGTTGGTGTCGTAGGCATGTGCTACTATTCAACAATTGTTCTGCTTATTCAGTATGTTTCTATTATCTAAACAATGCATATGTAAAGATGCCTTTAATATTCATGTGTTTTTCTCTCTAAAATATATGTATGTATACACGGGTTGTAAATTTGGGTGGCTATTGTTTCTTTGTGTCTGCATGAGTGTTCATAGTTAAAAAATCCTTTCAACAAAAGAAAACTTTAGCTGTATTTTCAAACAACGTAAAGGAGTTGATCTATCTCACCCTAGGTTTTTTTTCTTGACATCTTTTCTTGCACTACATAAATTGCATATCAGCAATTTCTATTCCTTCGTATCTTCCTTTCAGCAATTGATGTGTCTACAAGACCTATCTAACTTTGTCAAGAATGGCATGTAATGAGTAATGCACCATTCATGTTGTTTAACCTTTCATCAAGATGCAATTGTGAATCATTATATCGAATTTTAGATATAGCTCCGTGTGTACTAATTTAAACTCTCCTATGTACCTCTTGTGTTAGTTAAGTTCTGAATTCGTCATTGCCATCTTGGTTAATAGTTTGAGTGATACCCCCATAAAACCTTTTGGGTATTTCCTCTAACACGCCCCAAACTATATGTTTTCTCTGCATCTAACATTAAACTTTAAACTTACAATTTTTAGTTCTCGACTAGGCTGGGTCTAAATTCATTTATCAAGTATTACAAAAATAGATGTTTCTTTAGTGGTAAAAGGATGACTGAAAAGGCTAGTCATCCATGTATATATAATGCTCAGAATGATGTACAATTATTGGGAAAGTAAAAGAATAGAGATGGTTGACAGAAAATCTCAAAACTAATTCCCACTCGCTAGACAAAAAATGGATAATAAACATATGTATCAATGGTTCAAATGATATGAATCTTCAGATATTTGCACTTTGTGAATTTTCAATATTTAATCTGATATGATGTGGTTATTTCAGGCAAGGGGCATCCTTCTTTTTCTTTCTTGCAACTCGTGCCTTGGGGTTTCTTTCGTTTTTGCATGATAAACTTCCTGTCAGCAGCTAATACTATAATCTGACTAACTTAGATTTGCGTAAGGCATTAATATGTTTCCTTTCGTGTATGCTATCTGACTATCATGTTGGGATCTCTTTTAAATAGGGTATTTTTATTGGGTGTTTCATAATTCACATACTTGACCGTGACAAAGCGAGGACTTTATAAAGCTGACTTCCAGGTGTAGTGCAAGGTTGATTAAAGCATTGTTTACATTCATACTAGCCTCTGGTGGCTCTAGGTAGAGTCCTTCCTAGTGATTCATTCCATAATGTTTGCTTTTACCTTTGTGGCGAACATTGCAAAATTGCTTTAGGGATCTCAAGAATGTAATTATGGCATAACCTGAGGTTTTTTTCTTCAGGATCCAAATGTGTACGATTCTTGAAGTATATTATTTAGCTACTACTTGATGAATAGAAGCATTTCATTGTCCCTTCTCAGAAAAAAAAAAAGCTCTGGTCCATTTTGATAGTTTGATGCATTTGATGCAGAATTGCTCTGTTGTAGGAAAGGCCATCTTCATTGTCTTCATTTTGTGTTTTGTTGGAAAAAGGTTGAAGAAAGAAAATATTAGAACGTTGTCCTCTTAAAATGGTGATTCCACATACCCACTGTTTTTGAGAAATTGTTTTATCTGCGGAAGCCTTTTACTCTAATGATCAACAATTACCCAATGTTTGTCCCTCATTATTTTTGTTTTCTATTACAAATTAATTGTATATGTGCAACATCTAGGGGTTTCTTTGAATTTATCTGTAAAGCACCAACTTCAGACTTTCGGGAAATCTTCAAGTTTTTATTTACTAAATGCTTGGATATGGTAACTAAATATTTACATTCTTCAATTGCACTTTGCATGTGAATTTTTGAAAAGCTTTGTGTATACCAAACATATTTTATCATTTTCTTATTATGTGGTTTTTTATCTAGCACTTACATCGTGTATCATTAGTCCTATGGTTTTTCTCTTTTTCCAGAGGATGATTAGTTCTATGGTAATTCCTGACAAAAATAGAAATTTATGAAAATGATTTATGCTCAGTGTAAAGTTACTTATTCTGATTAAATTAATCATCTAATACAAAAATTAAACTAAATTGTGATTTGTATACTTTTTTTAATGTAAAAGTAGAATCTTAGGGAGTATTAATTACAGTGTGATAAATGATTCTTTTTTTTAACACAGCACAAAGGCATCAGTTACCAGATTTATGGTCTTCGTTTTTCTTTTTCTTTTTTGGAAGGGGAAGTTTGTTGTGTTGTTATATTGGCAGTAGGGATCCATCCCATCCCCACCTTCCAACCCCACTCCCCATCACGACCTTCCAGAATTAACTTAATATACTAGGAACCCTTCTAAAAACTTCATATCCTTTCCTCAAAGAAAAAACTTCATATACACAGAGAAATAGCATGTAGCTAACAGTTCTCTCAATGTTTCACAAAATCGCTTCTCCTGGAACCCAATTAGGTATTTGTCATCCCTTGTTATTAACCTGGAACTTTCATGATTGGTTGCGTTTTTATCCTGAATTGTTTGCCGAGTTGATTTTCTTTTTTCAGCTATAACACAAGGTTAGTCTATCATTAAGGAAGAAATGATTACTGTTTTTCAATTTTATAAAGTGAATAAGTTTGATGAAACATTCTAAAAAAGAATAGTAAGTTTGATGGAAGCTATCCATGACAGCAGCTAAAAATGTCTGCTCTTTTACTGTTATTATTACCAAATTGTGAGGTATGATAGTAAATAGTTAATGGAAACTTATTTACACCCGACAGTTGTCCTTTGTTTGCTTTATTTTCTAACTTATCATACATCATCAATAAATTATATGCTCGTGAAGATTATCTCCTTTCGTCATCTTTTAACGATTGATAAATCTCTTTTTTTCTTTGTGAGTTAGATGTTTCTCTGTTTATGCCTGTCTTGTTTGCATAGCCATAGCGTAGTAAGCTTGTTCACTGTGCAGAACAGATGCTACCTTTATTGTTCATCATTGATGTGACCCGTGTTAACTAAATATTTTTTTGAATTTAGGATGTTTTCTGAAGTATATTATGGTCAACATACATCTACCACTGTTTCAGACAGTTCATATTTTTATGCAGACTGAGACTAAAGAGAAACAAAAAGAAGAAGTCAAGGCAATATCTTCTGTTGTGAAGGATTCACCGCACAAGGTAGCTGTTTGTGAGAATATTGTTGTTGTGTTTGTCTTTTTTTTAGGGGGTATTGCTCTGTTTATCTTTCATGTTTCTTTTTTGAGTAAATCATGTATTATTTTAAATAAATCATGCTTTTGGCTTATATCTATGGTAGGTAAACCTCAAAATTTTGGAAATGTTTGCTTTCTTTCTAAACTCATTTTCACATAGGCCCTCAATCCATTGAAGGAGATAACTACTATAGTGAAGAATTCACCAGACAAGGTAGCTGTTCGTAAGCATATTATTTTTGTGTTTAACTTCCATGTATTATTTAAATAAATTATTTCCACCTCTATGCTAACAAGGCCTCAGTAACACATGGAAACATATAAATCAAAATTTTATTGTATTTCCACAGAGGGCCTAAATCTCTCAAAGGAACTACTGGCTTTCTATAATTCTCCAAGCATGGATTTGTAATACCATGTTGGTGTTCTATAATAGAAATCCTGAACTTATAATGTGATTCGGCATAAAGAAAATATCATTCTGAACCTTTTGTTCTCTGATGCCAATACCTTTTGTGGATAAGCAAATCAAGAAATGATACAGATCAAGGATGCAGGAATGTCTGACCCTTAAAGTTTACATATAAAATCTTCACTAAATTAAGATCTAAAATTGGATCTTGATCAAATGATCAAATTTAATTTACTTTGATGATGTCATCATAACATTATCTAAAAAAATTTTATCGAGACTACTGTTAAAACTTGATTCATTAGTGCATACATGTGTTACATGTTCCTCATACTCCACCAATCAATTCAATGCAATGTGAAATTTCTGAGCATCTTCACAAACAAATTTTGACCAAACTCATTGAAGTCTTGAGAAGCTAATTAGAGAATTTGATAATCTTTAGATTGAACTAATCTCTGATTCTTTTTGTTGATGATAACTGACAAAGAATGAAGGTTACTTATAATTAGGATTCTGTTCTTCTTTGTTGTACAGATATTTGTAGGTGGATTCTCCGAGGTTTTTTCATCTACTATGGTAGGTCCTTTTGTGACTTGTTTAGCATTTCACTTGAAAACTTCCCTTTATACATGTGATATATAATTTTCTCTTCTGTGAAGATAGTGGGACCTTTGTCAATATTTTAACTGTTGGTTGTTTATCTTTATTTAGATTATGGAGATTGTTAGTGCCTTTGGCGCTTTGAAAGCATACCACTTCGAGTTCAATGAAGAATTGAATGCACCATGTGTGTTTCTAGAGGTATATTCTTGCCCGGTGATAGGACCGGCATTAACCTTTGTCCACTTCTATGTTTGTGATGCAAAATTTGTACGTTTAAAAACTAAAACATTGTAGCTTAGCAATTTATGTTTTTTTTTTGTTGGTAAGGATTAACAACTTATTTTTTTTAGCAGTATCTAGATCATTCCATTACTTTGAAAGCATGTGCGGGATTGAATGGTATGAAGCTTGGTGGAAAGATCATAACTGCAGTTCAAGCTTTTCCTGATACCCTGGTGGATGATGTAGGTCATTTATGAAACCTTATTTCGTGGTATGTATTTTCTTGGCATTATTTTATCTCAGTTGTAAATTTGATTTTCAGGAAAATGTTGATACTCCGTCGACTTATGACATTCCGATCCATGCTAAGTCATTGCTTGCTGCGTCAACTAAAGTCCTGAAACTGAAAAATCTGGTATGACATTGAATCAGCACTTACAATTATGTACTAACAAAAACAAGCCATATGGATCCTCTTTTTTTCAGAAAATGTGTCTCCACCATTTCCTTGTTTCACAAAGCTAATATTGTGCTTCTAATAGTTGAATAGGGAGGAGTTTTTGCAGCTATCTGAATCTGAATTGGAAGATATAATGGATGATATTAAATTAGAGTGTGCAAGGTACATGTACTGGATATGATTTTTGGTTTCACTGATGTACTTTTGAAAACATTCAAATGTACTTTTTTAATTGAACTTGCAGGTTTGGATCTGTTAAATCTCTGAATATCATAAGACATATGAAGGATCCTGTGACCGTCAACATAACTTCTGAACTATATTCCAATGAGGACACAACAGCAACGGAGCCCATAAGGCCCACAGATATTGGTAAAGGACATCATTATGCTCAAGACATGCCAAGTAAGTCCATGGTAGATGATGGATCTGTTTGTGAACAGCCTCAGTGTATCACTGACCTACCCGGAGACCAAAGGGAGCAGTCTTCTATGTCAACAAGTACTGAAGCCAAAGATCTCAATGGTGCAAATGATTTGGTTGCTGAATTATCAGAACTACGCATGGATACCAAAGGCAAAAGTGTTGCTGTTCTAAATGATAATAGAATAGAAGCATCATTATCTAACAATGGTGATGATGCATTAGTTGATGATGCCAATCCGGAGGGTACTGCTAAAGATGAAGCTATTGTTATCGAAGAGTGCATAAACTCTTCTGTGGGAGATCTGGACAAGAACACATCCAGTGAGAAAGTAGGTGTTGCTGACAAAATGGATGGTGATCAGGATGGTTTATTTGAACCTGGATCTGTTCTTGTGGAGTTCCTAAGAGAAGAGGCAAGTTGCATGGCAGCACATTCTTTGCATGGCCGGACTTATGGTGAACATGTTATTACAGCTGGATTTGTCCCGCATGATCTCTATCTGCAACGATTTCCAAGGTGAATGGATGCTTCGGTGGTGAATTTCAAGTAATTGTTTTGCCCCTAGGCATGCTTTCATCTAAAGGCGCTCGAATTGCCAGGATTTTGAGGATTGCAAGTTTAGGTTTTACTCAGCCTCAGTTAAACTTATCACAATTGCTAATGAGACTTCCTGAGATGATTACATTCTCATGACAGCTCTCCGAATGGTATTCAGAAAATTCTTGTTCCGCTACGGTGCAAAATGCACAAGGCTCCATTAACTTTATGAAAAGGATCACACACTAGCACAATTTGTTAGCCTTGTATCATCGTATGGAACTCATAGAGGTTATAGTGTTCTTTTGTTTACCAAACAAAGATGTAATGTTGTGCTCGCATTAATATTGTAGCTGTCGACGATGGTGTAAACTGCTGCAGGATCTTGAAGTCGGATAATGAACTTGTTTCTTTTTCTGCTCTTCTTTCTTCTTAGTGGCTGTTCAGTTGTGTCAAAAGATAAAATTTACTCATCTTTCTACTCATATTTACTTCCAATTTGATTGGGCTGCTGAGGAGCAATTTGCTTTGCAAGGATGTGATACAGTGGAGTTAGGGTTATTTCTTTTTACACTTCTCAAATCATAGCTTATTTTCACTAATCCCTAAATTTATTCACATTTAAAAAAATCCTTCTTCCTATAATTTTGTTAAATAAATTACATTTCTACCCTCAATATCAATATCATACTTGTTATTAGGAAAATTGCTACTTGCTCGTCGTTCGGCAAGAGCGTACATCGTTCGACAGCAGTTGTGCGAGCTCATGCTACGGCGTGCGTGCAGTCGTCGATGAGCTCATCATCGAGCAACCTCGCGAGCTCGTGCAAAGGTGAGCTTGCACGGCGGCGACCTCATGTGACGACGTGTGTGCAATCGCCGATGGGCTCACCCTCGGGCGTCTGTGCAAGCTCGCCATTGGGCATCTGCACGAGCTTGTGCAATCAACGGCAAACTTCCGCAATTGTAGGA
>LTAE01009969.1:0-17618 GCA_001647135.1 Pontederia paniculata
GCTCAAGCATCGACGCACAAGCGC
Organism: Pontederia paniculata; assembly: GCA_001647135.1. Taxonomy (NCBI): domain Eukaryota; kingdom Viridiplantae; phylum Streptophyta; class Magnoliopsida; order Commelinales; family Pontederiaceae; genus Pontederia; species Pontederia paniculata. Next base: position 25 of record LTAE01009969.1, read on the forward strand.
TGCCAAGCGCCCGTCTTGACGCCCCGCGCAAGACATCAAGCACGACACCGCTCCGCGGCCCCGTCGTGTCCCAAGACTTCCGCTGCCCACATACTCAACCCACTCATCCAGGCTTGTCTAGGTGCTCCGCTCGCCTAGACGCCGCACGGGGGCCGTGTCCGCACAAACGCCCCGTGACACGCGCACGTTCGTGCGTGTTTTCTGACAAATTTTCATTCAGGAAATCTTTCTTGGCATCCATTTGGAATAGCTCTGAATCCATATATGCTATGATTGCTAAGACCATACAAGTCGATACAAACTTAGCTATTGAAGAATTAATTTTCTGAAAGCCTATTCCGACTTGTTGAGTGTAACCTTTTTCTACTAATTTAGATTTATGCCTATCAAGAGAATCATCAACCTCAACCCTGTACTTTCTCTTGAATATCCATTTGCACTCTATGGATCATACTATATTTCGATCAATTGAGTCCACTTCTATTTTCATGTTAGAAGTCATTGCTTCTTTGTAAGAAATAGGTTTTGTACTATCCTTTTTCTTAACATCGACAAAGTACTACGAAGAGCATAATCATTCAAGTATGTAAATTTCGTCCGAACCTTTTGGAGCCAGTTATACTCATGAAATTAATGTGTTCCTCCACTTCTTCCAAATGTATATCATTTTGTATAAGCTCAACTCCCCCTGTTGGATAATCCAATGTGTCCTCAAAATTGTCTCCATTGTCTCCTAGAATCATAATGCTCTTTTTCATTCTTAAGAAAAGTAGCATCTCGACACTCTATGAGACCTTTTTGGGCAGAAAGAATTTATATTTTTTACTATATCCAATAGACTTACACGTTTTCGACCAAAAGTTCAGCTTGTTCCTAAGCTGACAAGAAACCAATACGTATGCCTTACATCCCCATTTTTGGGGATGACTCAATTTAGTCTTCTTGACATTCCATAATTTATATATGGCACTGATTTGAAAATTCAGTTTTGTATGTAACTCATGGTCATAACTGCCCCTAAGTTCTTTTGGATAGATCCGAGTGGGGTGATGCATGCATTTTACAACATATTTTAAGGCTTGCATTAGGCATTATTTTAGGTCATTCTGTCAATGCATGCATCTATTTTCTATTTTATTTGATTTTATTCTTCCATGTCCGGAATCTACTCTTGTTTGGTATATTTTGTAGGAAATCACATGAAAAGGTGGAAGAAGGATCTAAATCAATTGTATTGCAAATGGATGTGCTCGAGAAGAAATCAACACCTAGAGCCATCAGGGGCCGTGATATAATGTTACGGGCCGTGATGAGTGAGCACGGCTTGCCAGTGCATCCAACTCATAGATTACGGGCCGTGACAACATGTCATGGGCCGTTATCGCAGGTTATCACGACCGCGACGCGTATTGACCACATGCCAAAGCTCTGCAGTTACAACAGACATCACAGGCCGTTATGCTTTGTTACGTGCCGTAAAATGTTATGTCACGTAGCGTCATCACGACATCGACAACAACAACACTTTACGAGTCGACACATTACAGGTCGTGATAACACGTAAGTTGTGAAGAATTCGAGAGCAATACCCATCCAGTGCCCGAGTTACGGGCCGTGATGGTTTGAGGAACATTGAAGACACCTATAACGAGTTGTGACACTGTCACGGGCCGTGATGAAGTTGCGTAGATATGTTTATTCGTGATTTCAAGATGATTCGATGACCAGAAAGATTCCTATTCGTCCATAGACTTTGGAAATGTGATTTGGTTGATATTTGGAGGGGTTGAGAAGAGTTTATGACAACCATTGATTGCAAAGAGACGAAAAGCCAACATCCAACCCTAGGAAACCCTAGGGTATATAAAGACTGTCTTCAACCTGAGAAAAAGGGAGGCTGGAGGACAGACGAGAAGATTGAAGCCTTCAACCAGAACAAGAAGGTCAGAGAGCAAAATATATTCCGAAGGATTACCGAGGAGAAGAAGGAAGTCATCCGTCGTCCGGATTCTGTTCAACTTTTCAGAGGAGTACCCTTTTTGTTCCATCATTTGTTTGGATGAATTATTCTGTAATTAGAACAGTTTATTCTATATATTTTCTGTATTAGTTTTCTTTTCTGTGATAACATTGCTACTACAAACTCTGTGCAGTTTTCGTAATCTTTATTCGAATTGATTCTTCATGATCATGATTGCTTGGGATTTCTGAGTGAATTATTGATTTGCAATTCATGTCCTGCGACTCTGATCCATTAAGGGCATTGTCGTTTGTGGTCGGTCAGATCAACCCGTTAAAGGTGATTTAATAGTTTAGGGAAACAACCTATTGCATCTTATATTTTCTTCCTGAGAGTAGATTCGTTAAGGAGTATTATCTGGATAGATTAATATAAGATATTTGAGTTACCCATTAAGGGAGTTCATACCTTAAGTTTTCCTAACCATCTGAAGAATCAAGTGTTAATTTCGACGTCATATATGTCTGCTGTATAGATTTCTGAGTACTCATATGAAATTAGTATCGTCCAGGCCCTAATCCTCACCAGTTTCATTGTATTTAATCATTTTATTTTAGTTTGTTTAGTTTCTGAAAGTTCACAAATCAACCATCTTATGTTTGTCTCCTATTAACCTCTAGGATCATATTTGTTACTTAGTTTCTCGTGGATTCAACACTCTACTCTTTCACTTTATTACTTGTTCGACTAGTGCACTTGCTAGCATTTGAATTTGTTGTGTTCAACAATTTTTGCATCATGGAGCAATATATATCTTACTGCATTCATCAATGTTCAATTCTTTTTGTTCTGCCACTCTATTTTATTATGACATGTACGACTTTGTAGTGTGTCTATGTATACCTTCAAAATGCAGTAATTCTCAAAGTCTCTAGAGGTATAATCTCCTACTCTATCTATCCTTAAATATTTTATAAGTCTACTTAACCTTTTGTCTACTTCTATCTTATATCTTTTGAAAGTTTATAAAGTCCCAATTTTTCTTTCTAAGAGATAGGCATAACAATATCTAGAGTTATCATCAATAAATATAATAAAAAATATTCTTCTCTCTTATAGGTTGGAACACTTAGTGGACTATAAATATCATAATGAATTAGTTATAATTGTTCAAAAATGGTCTTGTCCCTCTAGTGAAAGGCTCCTTGTCATCTTACTGGTCAAGCAACTCACAAGGTATTGTTATTGTACTATATATGTTGGACACTAAACTTATTTTCTTTATTTGCTCCATTTTTGAATTTTCAGAATGTCTAAGTCTCTCATGCCAAAAATCATTATCATAATTGTAACATAGTGGGAAGGACCTTTTATTTCACCATTATTTATTATATTCAAGCAAAATATATAATGCCCGGGCACATACTTTTTCGTTGTATAGACCTTCCTATTTTTGCCAATAGTGTCATAGTTGGCGCTGTTAAAATGATCCAATTTGGCTAGTTCGATGTTAATAAACTTAGACATTTTAATTTCGCTCACGGTCGATGCTGAAATAAGGGAAAAAGGAGTTGATAGCGCAATCGATCATTGGGTGTGAACGTCCAGAAGGATGCGTCTACTATGTTCGAAAACTCTCATGTCATCAATTTGATGGATGCATCTTATATTCCCTAGTCATCGATGGAGTCCGGTGGTAAGGGGAGAGAGGCATTGGCTGATTCAGTGATAATTCAACGTCGAAGGCGATTGCGAGAGTTCATCATGGATTACAAAAGTCAAATGAGACTTAAAACAGACACGAGAATAACACATGAGAATGGTGATAGAGAAGAGGGAATTTGTCGACATTGTGCTCTTATACTAGTGAGGGAAGGGGAAGAATTTTTTGGTGAGCAAATGGGTGAATCCTCAATGGTGTCTAATTCCCTTTTATAGTTGATGATCTGTCATCATCTATCCCATGTATACCGACTATCCGTGCATCAGTTTCTCGCTATATATGCTCCCTCGAAGTCGCATCATTTTGTTTTTAGCATATTTGACGTGACTCCGTAATGGCCATGCACAACTTGGCGTCGACTCATAGACGATTGTTCCTGGCTGGCGTGCATGATCAACGGAGTTTCTCTTGTTCATATCCTGACAAGGGTGATTCGTATATGAGACGTCGATGATCGTGGAGGTGGCGACCTTGGCGGTCATAATACTACAAAGAACATATGACTATGACACACGCAGCAACAATTGGATGATGTTGTGCGACGTGGGATAAAGAAAAAAAATAGGAGAATAGAAAAAGTTGTCATCGTCCTTTTGCTCATACTTAATTTTTTCAATGCATGCAGTCAATCATGTGTATTACCCATTTGGAATGAATCATGTATTGATTAATTTATGCATGACAAACATATAATATAAGAGAAAAGAAATGTTAATTCATTCTAATCTCTTGATTTTCCTCCTACCCTCTCACAATGACAATACTTATAATTTTACTAACTCTTTTTTTTATATTTTTTAAATGTGAGTGTCAAGAGGATGATTAATGAGAATTGGTTAGGAGGAATTTGACATTTTCTATCAGTTCTCTAATAAGCCATGACTAATAGATAAAATTAAAACACCTTATAAATATGCTATTTGCTACTTACCTAAGGAGAAAATCGAGAGAAGGCAAAAATACTAGAATAATAAGAATTTAGACCATATGAAATATTTTGCTTTTTGTTTTCTGTAGAAGAAAACCATATGAGATGTCAAAAAAACGTGTTTTCTTAGTATAGACAAGTTAATGAAATAGGTATTTCATAAGCAAAAAAAACTGATTCATTTTATTTCATATCCATGCTGAATTTGATGAGAAATAACTTTTCATATTTAGTAAAATTCACACCACTCTTCTTATTTTCCTAAAAAAATATATGAGCTATGTTTGCCAGGTAGAATAAGAAGCTATATGGATTGTTGATAAATAACTGATTTGACAGATTATTTCAAATTATGTCTAGATGAAGTAAAATGTAATGATAAGAATTAAAAAAAAATTAATTTGGTACCTAGTTCAAATGTTTGTAGGATAAAATTTGGGAACAAAAAAAATCTAAACTATATTTTTAATGAATATACAAATTTTAATTAAATTAAAATTATAATAAGTAATTATTCTAATGATACATTTAGCATAATATACTAAAATGTTTTCATAAATATTTGTAGCAATTAATCTTATGTATAATATAATAAAATATTTTTAGCTTAACTTACAATAACTTAAGAAGATAATAAATAAACGAATAGTGAGGCAATTAGTAGTATTATGATAATATTATTGACTTAATATAAAATTAATATTTAATACTTAAAATTAAAAGTTAATACTTAAAATTAAAATGTAATAATTATAAATAAAATATAAAACTAGCAAAACTAGAAGTTAAAGAAAAATCATAAAGGTGAGAGAGGAGAGAGATAAGAGAGAAAAACGAAGAGATAGGGAGCAGAAAAAAGTTAACGGACCAAATTGATAAAAAAAGAAGACACAAGAAAAGTTCTTGTGATGAAAATTTGAGTTAGAATTCAGTTAATGCCCCGAAAATCAGGCTTGAGTTCTAGCCTGGTTCCTACTATTCTCGCAATGAATATGTCATTGCCTTTATAAGTTATTTTTAGGCATATAAAAACATCATTGATAATCCACATGTATAGATTATACGTATATTATATTAAACAAGTTAATATCAATCCTTGAAATTTGATGAGGAAAACACTTGATTGGGTTTCTCTACTAAATTCATGTCATTGCTTTTAGAAAAAAAACTTAAGTTTGAAGGTTGTTTTACACTTCTCTCTTAATCTACACTTAGTCTTCTCCTCTCCTTTCTACTCTTCTGGTTAGCCTTAGCGCTAGGCCACAACTATTTGCTAAAACATGATAATGATGAGCCCTTGTGTCGTTAGCCATCATCGAGGAGCCCATCATGCTTTTGCTTGCAAAATAGCCGTCACCTCCTAGACTCGATTGAATGACTGGTGAATCACACTTTTGCTCAGCTAGCCATTGATGTTGTCCCTAGTAGATGAGAACTCACAATTTTTTCATCTCCTATTTTGATGTCAACTCCAGCAAAGCAACAACTCTCGCAAAATTGTTTGTTGCACCAGTGCATCTTGTATTCTTCTCCATCCCGATTACCCATATGAATCGTGAATTAAGTCAAAGGCGAATCAAATACAATGAAGGTTAGTGAAATAGATTTTCCATGAGCAATTACCTTGTATAATGAATACATACATGAAAGTGAAGAACATGTAGCTAGTAAGTTTTTTACGTTAATAGTTATTACTTAAGATTTAATTTTCAACTTGCAACTTGTTAAATGTATCTTTGGATTACACATCATTCAACATGATTAAGTTCTCAATAAGCCATATAAAAATATGCACATACACTATTATTTCTTCCTTCAATCAACTTTAGAAAAGTTGGATTCTATTGTATTGGTAAGGAATTTACAATTTAGCGGATGAAATTTACAAATTCATATACTTACCTATCTATTAATGTACCTTATCGTACTAAGATATTTGAAAAACCTTCATTGTTGGAGACTTCAATCAAGTTTTTCAAAAGCAATTGGGAAAATTGTCAATTTTTTAATCTCGAACACCATCTAATGACATTACATTCACATAGATAGTGCACATTAAATATTCCACCTCATATGAAATACAACAATAAGCGAAGTTAGAACAATCATCCCCTTCCAGAAGCTTCATAGCTTATTTGGATATGTCAACCATAAGGGAACTTGGATTCTCTTAAACTTTTGAAGTTTTTGAATTTTCAATATGATGACCCCATGTAAGGATCATGAAGAATGTAAACAAGAATAGAAAACAATGTACTAAAGTAAACACTAATTGATGATCATAAGTAAACACTAACTCCTTATCTTCAACAACATGATTGATTCATGAATGTTACTGATTTACTAATAATAAATTTGAATGATTCACAACACCATAACTGATATCCTTTACATTATAACAGAAACCGAGAAAGATACACTTCTTGCCTTGAACATAAGATGATCCTTTGTCTTCATAATTTGCATAATAATAATCTATAGGTGAATCCAAGTCTCTGATCAAAATTAAGAGTTTCCGATTCTATGGTCACAATAGGAGATCACTTAACCAGATTGAAAGTTGTAGAGATAACTTCTACTCAAAACTCCTCTTTTTAAACTAGAAAAATAATTGAGAGCACATAACTCAACTAAAGTCTCGTTCATTATCTATGCAACTCCAAAATATTGAGGTCTATGCACAATCATGTAATGTTGCGAATATGTTTTCTTACAAAGTTGGTATATTTGATCCACCACACAACTCAAGATTATCATTGTTGATAATATTTTGACATTTATGAGTTTGCTTTTGAACCAAAGTCTTTCAATGCCTGAAGACACCAAACACATTCCCATATTTCTAGAGAATATGTTCAAGTCTTTCTCAAAATAATATTCACGAAGATTAGGAAAAAAAATGAGAATCAATTTTTTTGATACGAACTTGAGAATTTCCCCAACCAAAGGTCAAGATAAACAAGATCAAGAATATCTTTGCCTCTATGAATTGCAATTTTGAAAGTAAGTCTTTTGTTGAAGACACAATACCTAGACTTGTTAAATTGATCACGAGATTTGTCAAGTAAAAAGAAGTCTCCTACTGAGAAGAGGCAAACCCCTCTTCAAAATATGACCAAGTCTCAAATGTCACAATTGAATATCACGTAAACCATATACAAGACTAACAATCAATGTGAATCACTTGAACCTTCATATACATGATAGGGTCTTTCAAAATCTTAAGAACCCCATCATCAAGTATGTGTGCATCATTGTTCCTCAAGCATACCCAGAGAAGATAAATTCTTCTTCAAATTGAGCAAGTGTTGAACATCCTATATAAAATATCTCGATGATCAATCATTCAACTTCATATGAATGGTGCCAACTTCTACAAGTTTGAATGATGATTATCTCCTTAAAGCACATTTCCTTTATGCGACACCTATGTGGATAAACAATCTCAACATATATTGAAATGAACATGTATAAAAAGTCTATATGTTAAAAAATTTAATAGCAATGTTAGTAACGATTATACTTAAGACATCATTTGTTTCTTTAATGACCATATTAGGTTCTACAAGTTAAGAATCTCTTTGATTGGACATCTTTAATTTGAGACAACAATAGTATAAGGTCACATTATTGGACCATTTATGATCAATGACAAATTTTTCTCTCAGTTTGACTTGTGGCACCACCATGTTCACCAACAAATAATTCTACATCCTTACTGGGCGTTGTTATTGTTGAAATAAAGTTGCAGCCAATTTTTATTCTCATTATGCAAGTTAACATAGATTCACTTAAAATAAATATCCTCTATAATATAAATTATGAAATTTCTAGAAAACAATTATAAGAAAAAAATAAAAAAAATATAACAACAAAGTTTGACCTTCATTTATAACTTTCACATTGATTTTGGCTAAATTATGCATGATCAAAATAAATTATGTGGTATGTTTATTCAAAGAGGTATCTTTTGACATACATATAGATGTTGCTATAATCAAAATCTATTTGCCAAAAACTTCATAATGTAAATGGTTTCCAACTTTGTCGTACCTTATTTCATTAGGGAGAGAAACTTAATGAGTGATAAATCATCACAACCTCGAATATACATTGCATTTGACTGAATTCGGCACATGTCAAATACTTCTATTTTCATTTCAATGTGAATTAGACTATTTCAATTTGTCTACTTTTATTATTTGATTATTTATAAATTATCTTATTTGATAATTAATTGTGCTATCTTATTTTCCTTTACTATATGAAATAGCAAACTGGAATCAAGCACTGTCCAAATAAGATAAAATTGTGTCACAATTTTAGTGAATTCAAAATTTTAGCATGTGCATGTTGGGTTACTACAACAAAAGAAAAACTATTATTTTTTGGCAGAAAGAGTATATATGGAAAAAAAATCATTACACCTTTTGGATCAAAGTGCAACCAGATACAACAATTTCCTCACGACTCGAATGAATTCAAATTTTGATCACAAGCATGCTCGTTGTGCACTCAAAGGAGGAAGGATACCACTTTTTTATATGTGAAGAAAAAATAAAAAAGAAGAACATATAATTTTTCAGATTTAAGAGAGAAGGTACTAGAACAATTTTTATCTTGTTTATTTTGATATAAAAAAAATATTATTTGATGAATCTCCTATATTATTGTCCTCCTTCATGGAATTTAGATACTAGAACTTTCATTCTATAACTCATCAAATTTTATGAATTTTTATCAAGTTTCATTCTATCCTTCATGGAATTTTTATCTGGACTTAACACTTTACTATCTTGTTTTATGAATTAGTCATCAAGTTTTCTTTGTGATCTTTATGACATGTGAATCATTTTTGTCGCATTTTATTTTATTGTTTATGAATATCATTTGAGAATATATTTGTTCATTTTTTTTGTCTTTAAGACTCCTTATCTTCTAATATAACTTGGGAGAAAACAGAACAATTACTGTTAACCAGGAGATTAATCATAATTGGAGAGATAGGCTAGTTTGATGACGAGCGTGATGGACCTAGGCCATATTTGGTATGATTAATGATTTGAATAATATCATATATATTTAATTAGTGCATATGCATTAGTAAGTATCGGTACATTTTAGTAATTTAACTATTGAACTAAATAAAGTAAATGTATCATTTGAATAGTTGATAAATGACTAAAATAAATATAAATAATAATTTAAATAGTTTGAAATATTATATTATGATAAATTAAAGTAATCAAATTTTATTTAATATTATATTTGTTAAAATTATTATTGATCTTATTTTCTTTTACACCCTTTGAACTACATCAAACTTTTGCATGTTAATTTAAAATTTCACTTTGCACATATAATCTTTTAACGTTTTGATACTTCACTTTCACCATCAACAACCACTTTTAGTTTTTTTTATGTCGAAACGACATCCGTCTCTCTTTCTCTCATCTGGCTTAGCGAAATCACCTTTCTCTACTAGGAACCTACGACAACCTAGAGGGCAATCTTGCACAAGATGGCGTGGACGAGCTCCGCGGAGAAAGTTTGTCCTCTATGTGAGCTAATATAAACAAATGTCAAACATATCATTTCACATCAAACTAGAACATTACTCACTTATATCGATATTTTAAGCAACTTAATAAAAATGACAGTTAAATACCATATATAACTGAAAACATATGTAATATTTAAATATAAGTTGATTATGCATTTAGTAAAAAAAATGAATTATAAAAGCATGTATGTCATGATTTGACATAACTTGATAATATGTACAGATAGAACATAACTTTGTAGCTAATTAAGTAGATTAATCTTGCATTATATCAAAATTTGGCAAATAATAAAAGATTAATGTATGACTTTAAATATAGTTTTCAAATTATATGAAGCCAATTTTATTAGAAAGTATGCTCTCAATGTTTAGCATATTATTCTTCATTAAGATTTGTTCAAAAAAAAGTTCTATAATTGTAACGCCTCGAGAACCTCGCACGCGGCCGAATCGATATTCGACACGCGGCTCGATACTTCCAGGGATGCCACATCGACATAAAACTTTCTTCTTCATCTTTGACCTACAACAAGAATAAATATAACATTAAAATTTAATATCAATCAGTGAAAACTTAATAATAATTAAATAAGAGGTTATGTACTTAACTTAACCATGTGCAAGGTCAATTCGTCATGAGCCCAATCGTCATTCAGTCCATCCATTTGATCCATAATATGATCGTCCATCTACAGGATACATGCAGGGAAATCCATCCCATGAGCTTGCACCCAATATGTAAGTCATAATAATATGAATGACACATTATCATGGTTATTTAACTCTTAGTCATTTAATCATGATACAATCAAATACCCTAATTCAATGCTTAGCATATCATACTTTATATGCTTTAATAACAATATAAACAATAACAGTGACTATCTATCAATATGGTCAATATATATATATATTAACATGACCTTGCATAACTTTTATGCATAAGTGAATTAATATCAATTAAGTCATTATATCTTGGACTTTAACCATTTTAATAACCATCAATCGCTTAATGACATGAACACACAATAACATTAGGATTCCTAATGCATAATATCAATAATAATTGTGTTCACGTCTAGATATTATCTTGTTTGTTGCCATTTGATGACCGGAAGTCTCCTTTATGACTTTCTCAATTCGTCCCCATATAGCCGTCCCCATTTTCAATATGAGCCTTGCTAATTTCAATAACAATCTGGCTTCGTGATCTATCAATAACAATATCGGTATGGTTCCTTGAACTATTTATCCGTCAACCATCAAATGAGGAACCCTATGTTCAATTCAATCAATTTATGTCAGCCTTTAATAATCATTGGAGGATTTGGCAACTTTGGTTGGCCAATATGGGTTAGCTAAACCCTGGGACGCACTTGCTCCCGTGGACTCTGAGCGAATCAATCCACCAATTCCCACGTCTGGGCTCAATAGGTGGGAGGCATCTACCTACCCAATATCCGACAGTCCCCCGATACGAGTTCCAACATGCCAATTCAATCAATCAGTACATCAATACATTAACAATTTAACATATTACGACTGAGCATGTAACACGTGAACTAGATTATCAATCAATGAACTCTACTTTGAATATGATACGAGAAAATAATTCTGGGGCAAGGTCGGTCGAACCCTTCCCAGGTCGGTCGACCGACTCACCACATGGTGGTCGTTCGACTTGAAGGTCGGTCGAACCCAGTTTGATCGACACTCACTACTAATGTCTGTCGAACATCAATTGACTTGAGGGTCGGTCGAACTCAATTCGATCGACCTTCACCAATGGAGTCATTTAGGTTTGACCAACGTATGATCGGTCGAACCTAAATGGCATGAAATCCGATAGTCGGTCGAACCTCCCCTAAGGTCGGTCGATCGACTTGCGTGATTTTTAGAAATGTAAATGTGTTTCCTAGGGTTCTCTTTAGGTTAGCGATATCGATCAATACATCAATCAATCGGGATTCAATACAATATTATATGATCAATACAATAGAGTTTTCAATACAATATTCATATGCACAAATCTAACATATAAATGTTCCTAATTTCAATATATCATAATTACCATTCTTGAAACAAGTAAACCTATTGTCATTCATGGGCTTAAATTATCGTTTGAAATAAGCATCACATATCATCAAGAATAACTTATGCTTGCCGTCAACTTGCCTTCTTACAATAATTACACCAATTTACCTAGCATTTAGGCACATATCATATGACAATATAAAATTTCAGCATATATCACAACTTGATAGCTCATCAATCCAAAATTCATAACTTTATTTATACAATTCCAAATCATATGAAACTAACTCCATTTGAAACTATTTTCAAGCATATATCTTCGTCCTAAATATCAACTTGTACCCATACTTTTCCAATTTACTAGGTATTTTACAAAACAATTATTATATAGTTCGGAATAGTTTGATAAGGTCTCGGTATTTAGGTCATAACTTTCTGAATATAACTCAGAATGAGTTTAAACTAATTTATATGCAAACTAGACTTCAATATCTACGTTTTGATACATCATACACTATCTTTGGACAACTATTTCCTAGCCAATCTGACCTCGAAATAAGAGTTACGAATTCTAAATAGAAACTTCAATATGTTGCTATCTTGAAATAAACTATAATAATTCCTATGAACTCATAATCTTATAAACATAGCAATAACAATTAGCTTAACTCCTTATCAAATCCACAATCATAGTTGAGAGCGATCAAGGTATCTCCTTACATACCTATCTAAAGATTCCCATTTCCTATCATGTGGCTTTGAAACTCCATCATCTTCTCCATCTTCTTTGATATCATGATGTTGTTGTCCATCTCCTTTGTCTTCAGCAGAAACACATTGATTCCTCCTCTCTTCCTCTACTGCACATTGGGGATGAATGAGCCTCATGCTGGTTTCTCCAATGTTGTGGGTGGATTCAACAATGCAACCATCAAACAAATGATGAAGAGAGATGGTGAGAGGTGTTTTATACTTATGATTTAGTGGACAAGTCATTGGATTATTGGGTTAGAGCTTCTTAATGGGTTTGAGGGTCCAATTAGAGGTCATTTGGGTGGGATTGGGGTCTACCACTCATTCTGGTTTATTACATTCTGCCCCCCTTGAAAGAGAATTCGTCCTCAAATTCTTTCTTATCATTAGAATTTATCATGCTTGCGCTGCGCCACTCTGATATTAAAATTGGTTTATAAACTTTGTCCTTAGCACAATTACCTTCATTCTTTTGTACACACATCAAGTGCACTTCATAGTATAATATATTCATGTGATTTTTAGTCCATAACCCAATATCATTTATTGATATCTATACTCCAATCATTATCATTCATTATGGATAATTTGAACATCTCCAAGTTATCATAAGGGATTGCATTTGCACACTATTTACTCACTTTGCTCAATCAAGCTTATATCATTTTCATAATTTTTTCTTCATATCAATCACTTCGATTATAGAATTTGAATTAGAGTGTTCATAAAATTTTATCCATCCAAGTCAGAGATTCAATCACCATAGAACTCTACTTATGCTCCATAAGAGAATTATTACTATTATACATTTAGCCACTTTTCAAATCTCACAAGATAATCTATATTTTCATAATTTGATTATCATTTTAAAACTAATAATTTTGATCATTGTCATTCTCTATTGAGATTTTGATCATAATGATAAACCATTATAAAAGCTTATCTTAAATTCGAACAACCATATTGAGGCATATCATCAACAATTTCTCAATCATGTGTCACCATTTCAATCATATTTTTGGACAATAAGCATGTGCTTAGTATATGAGCTTCAAAGTATTTTCTTTCTATGATTTCAACTTAATCATAAGATATCATTTCCATCAAGTATGATATTTGAGTCTTCACAAATATCTTTCATCATTTTCAATTGTGAATCTATTCGTTATATTTGGACAATCATATTCAATAAATCCAATTGCATGTCATAATGCTAATCATTATACTTAATCCATCAAAAATAATAATCATGGAATTCAATTAAAAAGACACTTTATGTTTAGTCACTTGTCCTTAATGTATAGCTCATAATTATCATATTGACTCCATAATAATTTTCATTGGTATGCACATAATATTTTCTAACTTTTTTGCTTTCTATATTTTCACAAGATCATAATATTTAACAAGTGAAATAATTCTTTTCACCATATGTGCAATAAATATTCTTATGCATCATTCACATTTACACCATAATACATGTCATAATCTTAGTCATATCTATCCATCTTACTTATCATTTCTTTCTATTCATTGTATTTGCTTGTCAAGACCATATGCATTGGCCATCACAATCATTACACATTCATCTTTCAAGATTTTTCAATAATTCACGTTAATCAAATTGAACTTGTTCCATCGACCAATAATATCTCTTTTATTTTATATTGAGATATAACATTGAAATGCTAAGATGTTTAATTACTTTTCTTATCTATCAATCATTCTCATATGCTTGCAATCCACTTTTCTTTTTCAAGGAAGATTTTATCATTCATTTCAATTTTCCTTTACAACATATGATCAATTTTCTAGGTCCATCATATAATCACATTCATTTCTTTTTCTGACCACATGATATCATTTTACTCATCAATTCCTATTACCCATATTTTCATTCTTTTGAAACCAAAATTTAGGCATTGTTCTTATTGAGAATAACACTTCATTAACTTATGTATTCTAGCTTATGAAGTACATGATCACATCATTCTTATGATATCATAACATCACATCAATTCTTTGATCTTAATCAAATAACTCTTAATTCCTTTCACATAACTTATGTATAATTCTCGAACATATATATGCATAAGGCATCCTTATAAATCATTTCTTCAACACATATTCCATAACTTTTCATACTTCTTTATATATCATCAATCATTCTTTCAAGTCGATGCTTATCATCCTTAGACATACCTATGAGGTCATAGTCTAATTCTTTATTCATGAACAACCCTTATATGACTTGGTCTACCCAAGTGACTACACATCGACCAAGGTCATTATTAAATGCCAATGGTCAATCTTATGCTTATTAATTACTTTTTCCATTGGGGTGAGGAAGTAACATCTTCTCCACTTGAATCACACCACTTCTCTCAATTTTATACTACTTTTCAATAGCTTGATCAACATAAACAAGGGTCAATCAAGATTTGTCCATTGATAAACTATGCATGTCTTCCAATCTTGAGTCATAACTTAAATTGAAAATTTTCCTTTCAATGGTTCTCACTTTCTCTCAAAAGTAGCATTCTTATGCATTCAAACTTCAGAACCTATCATTTCCTATTTTGTTGTAAAAAAAATCAACAATATCACTAATCTAATTTCTATTCAATGCATTGATAGACGATAGTCATACTATTCATGACTTGCTTTCATATTACCACTTCAAATAATCTAGTTTCTCTCCAAAGACTAGACCATAATATATTCATTCCATAAACATAATGTTTTAGTTTGATTAAGTCATCTTATGAAAATATTTACAACTCGATCATACTATGCCTTGATAGCATTTCAAGGTTTCAATCATCAATCCTCATGTATCATTTGAATCACCAAATTCTTGACTCCATAAAATTTAGATCAAGATCTATTCATTCATAATTTTTATAAAACTAAACTGATCTAACATCCCATGAAATTAGGTACATACGTTTAAAACAATTCCCTTTGTCATGTTTACATAATCATCACTATTGTATTTTTAGGTCACACCTTCGACCTTTACCTTATGTCACTAATCATTTAGTGACCTTCATGATCCAATTCATAATTCAACTAAGACACAAGGACATTCTTGTCCTTTTAGCATTAATAATCATCAATCATATGATTAGAATTCAATCATATCCATCATATGCACATAAGGATTTGCACACATACATCCTTAGGCTTAACAATTGCTCATGACACTTGCACATGTTTCCTCAAATCATCGACTTTACAAACTTAGGGGCTTAACCTAAAAAGACCTAAGAATCAGCCGCTAGGCTCTGATACCATCTAATCTGAAATGTCCCGAGAATGACACCTCACACGCGGTCGAATCGATATTCGACACGCGGCTCGATGCTTCCCAAGACACCACGTCGACATAAAACTTTCTTCTTCATCTTTGACCTTCAAGAAGAATAAATATAACATTAAGATTTAATATCAATCGGCGAAAGCTTAATAAAAATTAAATAAAAGATTATATACTTAACTTAACCATGTGCAAGGTCAATTCGTCATGAGCCCAATCATCATTCAGTCCATCCATTTGATCCTTAATATGATCATCCATCTGCAGGATACGTGCAGGGAAATCCATCCCATGAGCTTGCGCCCAATATGTAAGTCATAACAATATAAATTACACATTATCATCCATTAGCGTTATTTAATTCTTAGTCATTAATCATGATACAATCAAATACCCTAATTCAATGCTTAACATATCACACTTTATATGCTTTAATAACAATATAAACAATAACAATGACAATCTATCAATATGGTCATCCTTGCATAACTTTTATGCATAAGTGAATTATTATCAATTAAGTCGTTATATCTTGGACTTTAACCATTTCAAGAACCATCAATCGATCAATGATATGAACACTGATGCGAACATAAATATACATGTTGCACGCATCTATTTCAGGTCATTTTTAGACATTTAGTATAAGTTTATTTATCATTATAGTATATTATTCATTATATTTTGTCTTTGAGTCAGAAACTACCAATATGTTCTATCTTCTGTGATTTTCAGATAAAATAAGCCCAAAACTGTGAAGACTTCGAATTAAACAACAAATAGTCGAGGCCCAGCAGAAATCAACTACCAACTCGGGCCGTTTTCAGTACAAAACGATCCGTGTTCAACCCCAGAAATCAACAGACAAAATTCATCATCAACTCGGACCATGTTCATCAACTCTGGCCGTTTTCGATGGCCACGTCAGCTCGTTGCTACGCCGATGTCCACGTCAACACGGTTGATTCAGCCACTCAGATTTCACCACGTGTCGACGCTGACGTCAATACCAGCCGTGTCAAAGTCGTGTTGCACTCAAATTCAACAAATTGCTAACTCGGGCCGTTTTGGAACAAAATGGACCGTGTTGTCACCCTATCAAAGTCGGTTCAGCCAATCGGACGATTCGTGGAGACTCCTTCTTCTCTAAGTTAATCCTAACAGTACGATTAAGAGTCTTGATGTCAACTTTTGCCTATAAATAAGACCCTATGTAACCCAGAGAGAGTCTCCGAGAGAATCTCCTAGATGTTTTGGAGCCCCAGTTTTGAGAGTTAAATTTTCTATATGAAGCTCTGGTTGGAGAGGAAGAGA